>WHYT01013041.1:59568-102402 GCA_009806455.1 Tetrax tetrax
TTTTTGTTTTTTGGTGGTTTGGTTTTCGATTTTTCGTGGTTGTTTTTTTTTTTTCCTTAAACCCCATTTGGGGTCAGACTCCTCACTGGTGTGCATCACTCTGACTTTGTGAAGCTGTGCTAATTGAGAGCAGCAGCGGATCTGTCTCTCTTGTGTTACATTTGAAATATTCACACAATTAAACAGTGCTTTGAAGTGCTCTGGAGCTAGATGTACTCTGCTTTACTTCGGGTGGTCAGGAGATGAAAATGGAAATGTTTTAATTGGATTTGGTCCTAAGAAAGTGTGCCATGTCCTTGTTGGAATTTCCTTGCTAAGTGATTCTATACCTTCTCCTTGCAGCTTGGAGCGGTTGGCCCTGTGCAGAGGGGACCATGATAAATGGTTGGTTTTAATCATCTCTGCTTTGGCGTGAATTAGGAAGGAGGGGCATGTTTTTATTCACTGAGCTGTGTTACTCCACAGAGAAGGATTTGAACCAAGGAGAGAACTCAAATGCATCTTGGCTGTAGGACAGGCTTTGGACTTGTTTGTTTATTTGTTTGGGGGGTTTTATTTTTGTTCCCTTTTTTTTATAGTGGGAAAAACCCATTTATTCCAACTTCTTGCAGCCGCGTAATGAGGTGCCATTTTCTGGTATGCAATATCTAAAGGTCAGAGAAAGCCTTGCTGCTATAAAGTAATGGCTTATGAGCCTGCAGAGTGCCTGCATATGGACAAAAATTCCCTCTCCCTGCCCCAAGCACCAGCCCAGCTGCAGGCAGAGGCTGTGTGCAGGGAACTATGGCACATTCCCCACGCACCGTGCCTTTCAACAAATTGCCATCACTGGTGAGGTGACATAGCACTGAATTTTAAAATTTGTCATGCTGTTGATGTTTTGTTTTTTGTTTTTTTTTTTTTTGACATATTCATCTCGTTTCAGATTCACTTACTAATCTTTCAGTCTCTGTTTTAGCAAAGCTTTCACTCAAAGTTGTCCTCTTCACAAGCTTTGTTAGGCAACATCTTGTTGGCGATAGACCTCTGGCACAGCTAGGAAATAACAGCAGGTGAAATGTGTGTAGGCTTTTTTTCTTCTGAGTCCTGAACAATTATACATGTGCATATATATGTATATAAATATTATGTGTATATTTTTAAAAGTATATGCATGTGTGTATATATAAGTAAAATTACGTGTGTGTGTGTATGTGTATATATACACTTACGTGTGTGTATATATAAATGTTAGTGACTTGGTGACATTTATGGAAGGTTAGCTGACGTTGCAATCACTCAGAAGTTTACTTCCTTGAAAGTTTAAGCTGAAAATCTGCAGGCAACACTAAATCCACTGACTTCAGTCACCAAATGAACTCGCCCCCTCAAATGTGTATTTCTATGACAGTCTTTCCACTGCAGGTCTGTTTTCTAATTTTATTTTCCTCTTTCACCTTCCAGCTGCTTATCTGTCCTTCCAGATTCATTACTTCTTCTTTCCTTTCTCCTTACTTCCTTTCTTCTCCTGCTGTGTTCCCATTTTTAATGATTTATTTTATGTTTTATTTTATAATGTTTATATCTGCAGAAATGAACTGGTTTTATAACCCCCAAAAATGAGTTCTATAATTTATTTTCCTCATGAAGTTAATGCTCACTGCTGCTGAACAGCCTCTTGCTGATAGTGATGCACACCCTGGTACCCGTGCCAGGTGACTTCACTGCGGTTCAAGCCGCGCATTTTGGCTGAGTCAGAGAGCCAGGACTGGATGGTGATGCAGGTGCCTGAGGGGAGATTACTAGACTGGGGTAGGAACTTAAATATAGGCATTCTGAATCAGACCAGTCATCTCTTCACCTCCAGCTTCTCCCTTTGGCAACAGCAATTAACAGATGCTTAAACAAAAGTATGAGCTGGGGGAGCATCCAGAGCAGTCTGTCCTTAAGCATCCAGCTCCTCTTCCCCTTCTTGCTGTAGTTTACAGCAATCAGAATTTGCAATTTCCTAAGCAGAAATTGCATCTCGATCATCCCACTTAACAGCCACTGCCTGATCCTGTCTTCCATAAGTTTGTCTAATCTGTCCATGAACCTATTTATCCTCTCAGTCTCCATGATCCCATGGCAGAGAGTCAATTATGCACAGAGGGGAAAAAGTATTTCCTCCCGTTGATTGTAAACCTGTGGCCTGACCATTTCACTGGGTACCTCCTAGTTCTTGAAGTGTGGAAGCAGGCCAGGAGCACACAGCGCTGGGTTTACAGCGGGTTACGAGCCTCAGTTCGGTGTCAGGCATCTTTACCTCTTCCTCGAGGCAGAAACACCTTGCTGCCAGCCGAAAACTGAAGCCCATAAATGCATAAGCATTAGTGAGAGGGTGTGTGAGGGCTGCAAAAGGTGCATAAATCATCGGAGTATTTTTAAATAATAACATGTCTCACTACATTCATCTCCTCTGAGCTTATTCCTCAGCTCCCCAGTACATTTTGACATTCAGGCTTAATCACACCTCCCAGTCAAAATAGGTGGCACAGAACCATCTTAGGAGAAAGCTGCAGCTCCCTTGAGCCCAGATCATGGATTGATAGGGCTGGGCAGAGCCAAGGCTAGGCTGACAGCGTAGATGATGGCACATCAATGGTACCAGCTTCAGAGCATCCCTGAGAAATCCTGGTGCTCCCCTGGTTATCGCTGCGCCTGGGTGGGAGCAGCTCGGTGCCGAGCGGTGCATTTCTGCTTTTCTCTCCCTCTGTTTTAGTGTAGTTCATCTGGTCACTGAGTGGAGGACTGGAATAAGTGGGGATGTGGGGTTGGTCCAGTGGACTGGTGTGACCACCCCATAGGGGTCATTGTTCTCATCCTGCATCCATTGGCCTGGGATTTTGGGGATTGCTTTCTTAAGTGGCTGTGTGCAATGAGAACTGTTTTATCCAAATGCAAACACCAAAGTGTTCAGAAGCCAGAAAGAAAGGAAGCTGGATCCAGATAATGCCTTCAGGTACAAGATGTGATTCCTAGCGGTCTTCATCCCGGTTTTATCTGAGGACAGGCTTGACCACCTGCCTCCTGGTCACAGTGACATGGCCTGACAGCAGACACGCAATGCACATCTCCCATTTATTGTCCATCAAGGGCTGAGCTCTGCTGCCAGTAGCACGAAATACAGTGGGAAGAGCAGGGGGAGGCAAGCAGCGTGCTTGCTTTCAACTTACCCATAAAGGAGGAACAGAAAGAGAAGGATGACGAGGTGGCCTGCAGTGTTTTGTGGAAGGGAACATCTTTTTCAATTATCCGTGTCTGCATTGTGTAAAGTATCAGGAGTCCCAGCGCGCACTCCCCAATATCTCACTTACGTCAACATAGATCAGCTTAATGCACAGAAATGATATGTGATAGCAGCAGCTTATCCAACACTGTAGATAACTGCTGGGTGCTCCAACCGACCAACAAACCATGCTCTGGGAAGCCTTAGTGCTTTGGCTGTGACCCTTAGGAGTGATTTTAAAACTTGCAATCTCCTTTATCTTCTCCTGCAGTTTAGGAATAAGAATTGCTTTCAGGAGTGATTCAGGCTAAAGATGCACTCTGTGAAGAGACTTGCAAGGAAAACACCAAAGATAGGTGAGCATTTCGGAAAGCTAGGATGGCACAAAGAAAAGCTGTGTGCATGACAGCACACAAAAACACTTTAATTAGAATTGCCCTCTTCCCTCTGTAGTCCTGGTCTGACACAAACCTGTGGCTCTGTCAGCCTCAGGCAGGCAGCAGTTTCCTTCTCACAAAGCCCTGCAGAGAGGAGCATCCTCAACGCTTCACAATATAGCACTCTGGCAGAGACAAACTACGTGGAACTCTCTTTCCCCAGTGCTGCCTCTTGATTATGTTGGTATACACTGCAAAATGAGATAAAAAGTCTTCTTAGTATCAAGGACACTGTCTCCCTAGCAATCAAATACTTGCCAGCCTGAGAAGCTAGACCAGATGTGCTTTCTTGCTCTTGAAGTACCAAAAAAAAAAAAGCACTGACTAGGGGGTTATTAACTTAGGGAAGTTGTCCATCCACTAAGAACCATAAATAATCCATGACAGCCTCTCTGCCTGACTCCACATCCGATCTCCCCTGCTTAGGCTGATTCACAGCCAGATGAGATTCTCCTCCTCACAGCTGTCCAGTAGATTATTTTGGGCAAAGATGTGATGAACTCAGCTGGCACCACCTGCTGCCTCTTTGGTTCTTGGCATTAGACTGGACAGTTGCTTCTGGGAGCCAGAAAGGATGGAGGGACCTGATCATGGTCAGAGACCACTGCCATCTTCCTGAGGCCGGCAGCCAGAGATGTGGGCGCTGGTGTGTGTCGGTAGAAGAGCTCAATATTGCACCAGTATGGGTTACAGGCTGATTGTGGTTTGTGAGCTTACAGCAGATGGAGTAAATAGCTCTAGGCATGTGTGCTTTGGTGCTCTGGAAGAAGTTCCTGTCAGCTGGTGACTCAGGTTTTGCGGGCTTTGTAACTGCCTGGTGGGTCTGGAGATGGGCATCTCCCACCCGCTGCAGGAATATTGGTGCCAGTCCATGACACATCTCCAGCTCCGGATTCTGATGCTGGGAACAACTTACTGAACTCTGATTTCAAAGGGAAGAATAACGCTGAAGGGGGGGGGGAAAACACCAAACTATAATGGTTTGATAAGATGTACCTACATGTAATTTCTTCTCATCTCTGGTAAAATCATGATAATAGAAATAGCCTGACTGATTCTGTCTAGATTTCAACTCTGTTTTCATGCTTGATGCTCAAACATGGCCTTTTCTTGCCTACATGCATATACATCTGTTCAGACAGCACAAAGCCTACTTGCATGTTAGCAACGTGCCTGTTGCACTGGGAGAAAGTACCTCTTTATGCTTAATTACCTTCAATGAGCAGAACTGCCAAAATGGGCAGAATCAACTTCAGGGCTTCAGCCATTGGTATGTCTCCCTGATCTCCTGCTTAACGTGAGAGACTTAAAAAGGTTGCTGTGAAGAGGAAGAGAATAATATTTTCTTCTCTCCAGGATAAAGTAATGGCTTAAACTTCAGCAAGGAAGATTTAGACTAAATAGGAGGTAAAACCTTCTAATGGCAAGGATGAGAGCTTCCTGGGGAGGTCATAGGGATTCCACAGCTGGAGGTCTTCAAGCAGAGGCTGGATAAATATTTATCAAGAGTGGCACAGCCATGGTTGAGCTTTCTCTGGGGAAGGGACTAGAGAAAGTAAATTGCTGAGATGCTGAGGTTCTTTCCAGCCTTTTGATTCCATGATGCAGGCAGGAACATTTTATTTCTGGAAAAAAAAATAAAATCTATCACTTCTTCATCTACTTGTGCTGCTGCTCTAGGGCACAGAGTCAGGATATGAATTACTTGTGCCAGGAAATGTGAGCTGAACAGGACAGAATATGCTTTCCCAGCCTGTACAAGTCAGCAGCTGTGGCATTACATTTTGGATCAGCTGCAATTTCTGACTGTATTTACTGGCTGTCCTAAACGCAGCAATAGGGCACTCAAAGGGAACAGAAGTTCAGATCTTTGTGTTCGAGTGTCCTTTTCTGATGTTGCCTTAGCTTTCTGGGTTGGTTAAAGCCATCCTTAGGAAACACTGTTGACAGTGATTTGACTATTTGCTGAATTTACCTTTTGTTTCTCTTTGCATTTGAAAATTCCTGCTTTGGTTATTAGATGTCCTATATGCATCCCCTTGGTCTGCTTGCACCTTGCTTGCTGCTTTTTGTATTTTGCAAAGGCAGCTTGTGTGCTTTGCCTGGCCAGGAAGTCTGAGACTGATGATGACACTAATATTACAAAAAAACTTTTCAACATTACCACGGAGAAATGGGTTCTGGCTGGACAAAAAGAGGGGGGAACTCGTTGGGCTGCCTCAGGAGCAACTAGAGATGTACACTTGATGTCTCTTGATCTGCTCCCCTGTTCTGGGAAGGCAGAGCCTGCATCTGCCTGCAGCTGGTCCAGCACACGTTTTCCAGCTCTCTGGGGCAGCTGGACCATCTGCCGCCCATGGGGGAAGGAGCTAAACCTCTGCTGCTTGCAGGGAGAGCAATTACCCAAGTAGGGGGGAGATGGTTATTTCTCTCCACAAGCTGCTAGCCGAGGCGTGAGTGGCAGGATAACGATGCACCCCACAGTACGGGTGACCCAAATTCCATACTCACTGAGCACTCCTACCTATAAATGTACGAGATGGTTTATTTTCAGGGAGTTGGCACAAAAGGAGCCTGTGGAAATTCACTTAGCAATCAGCACTTGTTTTTGGCCATGGCTGTTACTGTAGCAGATGAAGCTTATATGACCCCAAGACCATCCATGTACTGGAGCAGAGGAGATGCTGTGAGCACAGGGTGAGGTAACTGGGTTTTTTCCATCATTTTGCCGTGGTCTCAGCTGCTCACCGATGGCAATCTCTCGTCTTAATTGATTTGGAGCCAATTGCTTCTCATCTGGATCTTATTTCACCCAGAGAATGGCACTTTCTGGGTAAATCTGTGTTACTCACAGGTCTGAGGAGAAGAGAAGAGTACTCTGAGGTCAGAAGAGTGCTGGAAACCTGTAGCATTTTGCAAATTTTCCTTCAAACTAACAAACCACTCATGCAGATCTTGTCATTGCTGTTGGTCATGAATATATCGCGTCTGGTTAGGTGTCAGTCTACCAGTGATACTGATTTGGGACTGAAATTATGATAGTCTTCTGGCCATTTGGCTTAATTGTGTACTGTGTCCAAGGAGTCCATCAGCAGGGAAAAATAGAGAGGAATGTCCAAAATAATTGAGGGGAATGAACTGCTGCCTTACAAGAAGAGATTGGATCTCCCCATTTGGAGAGAGAAGGACGTGGGGGGATATGACTCAGTTTCACAAAATCACAGGTCTGAAGTGACCTCAGAACTGCAGCACAAGGGAGGAGCTGGAATGGGAGATGGGTTCCCGCAAGGTGCTTCTCATACTTTTGTGACCAGGAGAGCAGTGCAGAGCTTGGCTGCGTGGTGGCAGTCACCGAAGCTTTGTTGGGAGCTGGAAGGAAGTTGGCTACTCTGTCAGCCAAACAGGAACATCCCAGGCTGGCCAGTACTGGCCTAGCTGGGAAACATTGGGCCAGCAGCTGACAAAACCAGTATGATTTGTATTGTGTAGATGTGGAAAAAATCGAGAACATTAATCTCTAGGAGGGGAGCCTCCAAATGTTGCTGTGCTCATGTGAAAGCAAGTCCTGGAGGCTGAATGTGTATAAACATAACAACTTTATTAACCAGGTGGGTGGATGCCATACCTGATAGGATATGTGATGGGAATGCAAGCTGAAACACTTCACCGCGGATGTGTATGGTAGGTCTGTGCCAACACAGCCAATGATCAGTGTTCATAAAGCTAGTCTTGAATCTGTTCTTAATTTCACAGTGTAGACATCCAGGGAGACCACTGGTTTTTGCCTGAGCATTCATTGAATTAATGAGCTACCACCACCATGTTATTGGCAGTGGATGAATTCCACATAGGCAGCTGTACTTCAGTGGAAAAACCTACAGCTTCAGGGTGGTGATGTGTCACATAGCTCTCCTGTTTTAATATTCACTCCCTGAATTGCTCTCTTGGATGTGTTAATTCCACACGCCTTTGTCTGCTGTTCTGCTTTCCTCTCACAAAGCCGGGAAAGAACAAATAGCAGTGTAATGCAACGTGCGACAGTATAAATGCCCTCCAAAGAACAACTGCTGAGACTGTTGACATGAGAGTTTGCAAGAGAAACAAAAGGAAATATGCTGATTCTGCTGGTTTGCTGTCTAACTCGTGCTGTGCCTGACTAAATGTTATGTCAGAGCTCCATTGCTCATGGTTTTCTGATGCTTTGCTGAGGAATAAGTACCATCGTTTAAGTTATGCTGTAAAATCTCAAGTTGCAGGGTAGGGAGATTCACCCCCTCTTCTGTCAACCATCTGTCTAAACAGACTTTTATGAAGTACAGATATTAGACGAGAAATCTTACTTTGTTTCATAATATTCTGTAATTATTGAGAGGAGGAGTGAGACATACAAAACACCCCTGACTACAGCAGAGGGGTACCACCACCCACCTGCCTGTTGGTTCTGCTCAGCATCACCCTAAGAGGAGGGAGAGGGGGAAGATGACTGCTGGAGGTAGCACCAGGGCTGGATCCTCACCTGGTACAAAATCTGAAATCTGGTTCACAGCCAGGTCAAAATCCAAGAGGAGGCTGGTTTCAGAAAATAACATAAAAACACTTGACATTTATGGGGGACTTTAGGGAGATCTATAGCATCCCCACTGCTATCACCAAATGGAAGAATCATAGAACAGTTTGGGTTGGAAGGGACCTTAAAAATCCTCTAGTTCCAACTCTCTGCCGTGGGCAGGGACGCCTTCCACCAGACAAGGTCACTCAAAGCCTCATCTAACCTGGCCTTGAATGTTTTAAGGGATGCGGCATCCACAACTTCTCTGGGAAACCTGTTCCTGTGCCTCACCATCCTCACAGTATATGATTTCTTCCTTATGTCTGATCTAAACTTACCCTCTTTCAGTTTAAAGTCATTGTCCCTTGTCCTATCACTATACGCCCTTGTCAAAAATCCCTCTCCACCTTTCCTTTAGGCCCCCTTTAGGTACTGGAAGGCTGTTGTAAGATCTCCCCAGAGCCTTCTCTTCTCCAGGCTGAACAGCCCCAACTCTCTCAACCTGTTCTCATGGGAGAGGTGCTCCAGCCCTCTGATCATCTTTGTGGCCTCCTCTGGACTGCTCCAACAGATCCATGTCCTTCTGATGTTAGGGGCTCCAGAGCTGGACGCAGTGCTGCAGATGGGGTCTCACGAGAACGGAGCAGAGGGGCAGAATCACCTCCCTTGACCTGCTGGCCACACTCCTCTTGATGCAGCCCAGGACGTGGTTGGCTTTCTGGGCTGCAAGTGCACATTACCAGCTCATGTTGAGCTTCTCATCAACAGCACCCCCAACTCCTTCTCCTCAGGGCTGCTCTTGATTCATTCTCCACCCAGCCTGAATTTGTGCTTGGGATTGCACCGGCCCATGTGCAGGACCTTGCTGAACTTCATAAGGTTTTCACAGGCCCCCTTCTCCAGCCTGTCAAGGTGCCTCTGGATGGCATCCCTCCCTTCCAGCATGTCGACCACACCGCACAGCTTGGTGGTGTTGGCGAACTTGCCGAGGGTGCACTCTATCCCGCTGTCCATGTCGCTGACAAAGATGTTGAACAGGGCTGGGCCCAGTACCAACCCCTGAGAAGTAGAGGTATAGGGAAGTGTTTAATCCAAGGTCACAGGGTCATCTGGTACTGTGAACAAACTTGGATCCTAGGCCTGAGCACAGCTTGCTAAGACAAAGCAAGGATGCTCCCTAATTCCTTAGATACATAAGGAGCCCATAGTCTTACAATGATCCCCTCTTGTCTAAAGGTGGTGGGTGGTCCATGCTTTCAGTTCTGGGATATGCCAAAGCCATCGCATCCAGGGGTCTCAGTGGAAACCTGACCCTCGAGGGACCACAGGGGACTGCAAGGAGCTGAAGATGTTTGGAAGGCACTGTGCATCTGCCCACGGGGAGGATGAGTCACTGCCACACTGAGCAACAAAGAGTAATTCAAGGTCAGCGACCAAGTCTCGGGAGCCACCTTCCTCATTTCAGCTAGGTGTTCACTTAAGACCCACAGTCTCTCTTTTCCATTACGTATTTTTATCTTCCCACCTAATTATCTAAGGCTCTAAAATGTGGAGCAAGGCTTAACTCAAGAGATAACGATGATAATAATAACTTAGCACTTATCCAGTAATGTCCCGTGGTGGGAAGCGCTGCACTGATCTTTAGTGCTTATTGATATTGGTTTCCCTCATGTATCAATCTGGGAATTTATCCGAGTGAAAAAACATTGGGTCAATAATCTCCATTTAAAGCTGCAGCGGAGCAGTGCATTAGTTGGATGCAGGCAGTCGGAGCGGGAGGGTTTGGCAGAGCTAAACAGAGGGTCTGGGCTGGCAATTTCTCCAAGGCAGAGCGGCCCAAAGAGGCAGAAGCTTCAGGACAGTCAAACGGGCTCTGAAGATTTACCGCAGAAAGATTTACTGGGGTAGTTGGCACAGGATAGATGCTGAGGTTTTGCAGCCTGGGTCCCCAGGAAGGTGTATGCAGCGGCACCTCGCACACCCGGTTGCCGTTCTTAGAGTGGGATTCTGCAGAGGTTTTGTCTTGGGTGAGGTGAATCCAGACCAAAATGCTCAATGGTGATGTGTTGTAAACTCTGAGTAACCCTGTGAGTAAGGCAGAGTTTACTGCCCTGGGGCAGTATTATCACAGCATCCGACTAGGAAAGGAAATTTATTTACTACTGCCCTCAGTGCAGCTGCTTTCTTTGCCTCAAACTGGTTGTTCTGGCCACGGTGCTTGGGGAGGAAAGGCAGCAGTCCCTCTGCTTGGAAGTAGGCTGGGATTTAATGCCTGTGTGGTCCATCTAGGGATTACCTTTGGATGGGAAAGATTCTCGATCCGCCCTAAAATGGACTGATACAATCTGACCCACCACAGGCTTCCAAAGTCCCTGTGACAGCTGAATTAATTGCACAAAGCTACTCACAACAGCAGCACCTGCACATGTGAAACCGACTGGCAACTCCAGTTAACAGCATCTGGCAGTTTCAATAGAAGCGTCAACAACCCGTGCAAAGGTTATTGGAATTAAAGGGAATTACGGAACTGGTTTTAAAAACTTAATAAGCTCAATGAACTCAGCAGACTGGATACAGAGGCTCTGGTGTTCAGAGCTGTTCTAGGGCATCCTTCTGGCAGAGGTTATTTCTTTGACCACCTGTAAGTGTCGAGCACAGAAATAAGGCTCTTGGTGAACTTTCTTTTCGCTATTTCTTTCCTAAAGTGACATTGTTCACGTGCTCCCTAGGAAGAGAAGCAATTCACAGAGAGAGAAAGGGTGGCATTGGGTATGGCTGGTGCCAAAGTCCACATCGCTTCGTCACAGGAATTTTGTTACTGATGTCCGGGACTGGACAGTTCATTCACAAAGTCTGCATGTAAATGAAGTGCAACACAGCACCAAAACCAATGACAGATTTTTTTTCAATGGATTTTGCTGGACTTTGGATCAGGCCCTGGACAAGAAGCCTAACACCACTGAAATTAATGCGATTTTTGATGATGATATCGGTAAGATTTAAGCCCTCCTGAGTACAGCAAAACCAAACTGAACTACATACGGGGTATTTGTAGGCTCAATGCATGTGTAAATGAGAAACAACATTGTGCTCCAAAATCCTTAACACAAACTGCAAACCCTTCTTAATTAGAAGCGGAAGAGATACAAGCTCCTTAGTGAGGAACGGTAATGGAGGAGTGCGTGTTCAGACGCCTCCCAATCCGCTCATCAATCTCATATCTAAAGCTGCCATCCGAAGTCTTTCTATTTTTAATGTCAAACAAAGAACAGATTTATGGGCAAGCAGGCAAAAATAAAGAAAAGGAATAGAAATTAGTTGCCATCCATCATTAGGCCACTCCCCAGGTCCTTCATGCAGACATGAAACACGCCAGTGTAAAATCTTTGTTGCTTTACAGGCTTGCCTCAGGAAATTGCATGCAAACATTCCCTTTAGCATTTCTCTTTGCAAACTGAATAATTGAAACTTAAATTAGAGTTTCTGACAGAGGCTGCAATAACAAAATGCCAGCCTTCCTGGCTGGGAGAAGAAATGCCCTTTTCAACTGGGCAACAGTGCTTTGTTGGTTAAGTGAAGGGAGAGGACCACTGATGGCGGGTTTCCACCTACGCTTTGACATTCCTGTGCTGTGTAGCCCTGGGCACATCATTTAACCTTCCCGTCCTGGTTTCTGCTTTTGTAAAGCTGCTGCTCTCTGTTGCCAGTGTTTTTATAGAGAATAATAGAAATTAATTCACATTTTTAGAAAAATGAGTTAGAGACCCAGGCAACATCACTCTCCTTTTAGCATTCAGTTATGTGTCCAATCAAGCACAGCTTTGGGCAACGAATTGGAATTGTTGGAATGGAAGGATTGTTGGAATTGCTGGAATGGAAGGCTCTTTAGGAAGGGCAGGGAGGGGAGACAAGGAGGAGATGTTGCCCTCTATGTCAACGACCAACTGGAGTGCATGGAGCTTCATCTGTGGACGGATAAGGAGCTGACTGGGAGCTACGCTGGACCTTGTTGTCACCAACAAGGAGGGGCTAGGAGAGATGCATCCTAGCAAAGAGGAAGTCAGGCAAAAATGCCAGGCGGCCTGCATGGACGAACAAGGAGATCCTGGACAAATTTGAACACAAAAAGGAAGCGTACAGAGGCTGGAAGCAAGGATAGGTAGCCTGGGAGGAATACAGAGAAATTGTCTGAGCAGCCACAGATCAGGTTAAGAAGGCAAAAGCCCTGATAGAATTAAATCTGGCCAGGGACATCAAGGGCAACAAGAAAAGCTTCTATAGGTATGTAGATGATAAAAGGAAAACTAGGGAAGATGTAGGCCCTCTCTAGAAGATGATGATCCTGATTACCCAGGATATGGAAAAGCCTGAGGTACTCCATTACTTTTTTGCCTTAGTCTTCACTGGCAAGTGTGCTAGTCATACCACCCAAGTCACAGAAGGCAAAGGCACGACTGGGAGAGTGAAGAACTGCCCACTGTAGCAGAAGATCAAGTTTGAGACTATCCAAGGAACCTGAAGGTGCACAAGCCCATTGGACCTGATGAGACTTATCCGCCGGTCCTGATGGAACTGGCAGGTGAAGTTGTGAAGCCACTGTCCATCATCTTTGAGAAGTTGTGGCAGTCTAGTGAAATTCCCACTGACTGGAAAAGGGGAAACATAACCCTGATTTTTAAAAAGGGAAACAAGGAAGACCTGGAGAACTGCAGGTCAGTCAGTCTCACCTCTGTCCCCAGCAACATGACAGAGCAGATCCTCCTGGAAACCATGCTAAGGCACGTGGAAAATAAGGAGGTGATTGGCGACAGCCAACACGGCTTCACTAAGGGCAAATCATGCCTGACCAATATGGTGACCTTCTACGGCAGCACTACGTCATTGATGAATAAGGAAAGAGCAACTGACATCATCTACCTGGACTTGTGCAAGGCATTTGACACTGTCCTGCACGACACCCTTGACTCTAAAATGGAGAGACATGGATTTGATAGATGGACCACTCTGGATATGGAATTGGCTGGATGGTCGCACTTAAAGCATTGCAGTCAGTGGCTTGATGTACAAGTGGAGATCAGTGATGAGTGGCGAGGGTTTTGGAACTAGATGATCTTTAACGTCCCTTCCGACTCACACCATTCTATGATTCTACCAAGGTAAATAAAATAGCAACGCCACATTGCTTAGACACCTGATAACTGCAGCATTTGTAAGGTTTGGCCAATATTATCAGGGAGAGAGGAAGACAGGCAAAAAGGTTGGTATATCTGCAATTCCTGCTTTGCTGCTTTCATTGCAAATTCTTCCTAAAGCAGTTGAAGGTCTAGCTGGCCTTGTATATTGGGGGGAAAAAAAGAGAGAAATCTCCTTCTTCCCTTTGAAACATGCTCCGTTTCCCTCTGAAAAACGCATGGAAAAGACAAACATTTGGAATGTGCCTGTAATCTGTAGCCTTCCTCTCACCAACTGGTAGTCCCAGGCAGCTGATAGAAGCAGCAGTCCAGAGAAAAAAAACTATATACATGACTGAGAGCATTTAAATCATTTTTTGAGTTTTCAGAGTTGGAATAATGTCATTATTGTGTAACACTGCCAGATTCTCTGATCTCCACTAAAACATAAACTGTATCCATAATGTTTGAGAACATCTCTCATTTGCAAAAATTTGCATTCTTAAGATGTGCATTAGAAAGGCAGAATGCTTTCGCAGAAGCTGCTGTTCAGAGCGGGCAGGGCTGCCCGATGCAAGCGCATGCTCGTAAATGCTGTATTCCTAAACAAGCAGAGAAAAAATAAGGGGAGAAAACAGTTTCCAGAGCCCTTTAGAGACAGTTTCAAGGACACTGCAAAACTAACAGAGTTCGAGGGCTTCAGGCCACGGGAGTATATTGGTGCTGGAACCGTGGCCAGCAGTGGGGCTGTGCTGCCTGCTGGGTACCTTTGCTGGCTGCGAGGTAACCTGGAGCCTAGGCTGTCCGAGGAAATGAACCCACCAGGACTGGGTCACCCAGGCTCAGTCTAGCAGTGACATGGGGAGACTTAGGTGTCACTGTCGTCTTCTGCCTATGAGTGATCCTCAGAACTCCTAGGGCTCTGCTGTCCCCCAAGCAGAGACAGGAGATTGTTGTGATCCTGGATGGATGAAGAAGAATTAGGCATTTTGCTGTGGTTACCTCAGTGGGAACTGCTTGTCCCTGCCCTTCTACCTAAGGGTAGAGGAACATCTCCACTGGTTTGGTTCAGCAAATTAATTACGTGCTTAGGTTTGAGGCTGTTATGACCTTGGGGCACTAATCTGGCTTTCTGTAGACTGCTTGACATGCCTCCTGGCAAAAAATAAGTTTTCCAACAGCACTGCTGCAAAATGTGTGTGTGTTTGTTTTTTTTTTTTAAGTTGAGACTAATAGATGCAAAGCAGATGGGGAGGTGTCCTCTTTGCCTTGGAGAGGCAATTCCACCAGCTGCTGACGTGCACAGCAGGTCACAGCTTGCGCAGAAAGGCTGACGTCCTCTCACACCTTTTGGGCTTGGCAGGCAAGGACAAACATCTTATTTACTTTATTTACTTGTGGATAACTATTTAGGGACAAAAAAAATGCAAGGAAGTATCTGAAATTAACTTTGGCTACTCCGTTCCCAAGGAAGAGACAAACTAATTTTGCTTTCTGGTTCAGACTGGGGTTTTTTTTCCCTATTTCCAGCACAGACAACAATTTTTAAAGAAACTTATTGAAGTGAAGGTTTTAATGAATTCTCAGCACCATATCGCATCCCTTGGATTTGCATCATTTGAACCACATATCTAGAGGTAATTTTTCAAAGTGCTGCACAGAGGTGAATGCCTCTGCATGAGTGATTCATACTTCTCAACTCCGGATGTACGAAAGGGGTCCAGGTGTTTGAGCAAAAACGTACAGCGTTTTTCTTCTGTTTGCAGTGGCTTATCCAGGGAAGGTCAAGGTGTCATTCACTCAGGAGCAAAATGACACAATGGGTTTCATCATCCCTGGGGGCAAAGAGCTCTTGAACCATGTCAGCACACACAGCGCTCTGCCCTGCAGACACAGGGGGACTGCACCCCATGTCTCTCACCTGTGCTGTGGCGAGTGATGCTCTGGGACTGTATAGCATGTGCCTAGCACACTGGCCAGTCTGATGAATCTGTAGCTACTCAGATCCATGGCTTGCACCCTGCCCAGGGACAGCAGAGCTGCCTTGGAGGCATTAATTAAGTTATTGCTCTGCAGGAGGATATTGGAGAGCCTGTGGATGGAGATCTGCTCTTCCCTGTGCTTTCATCCCCCTTGTATCTGGGCTATGTCCACAAACCACAGCTTGCTCTGACAGCTCCAAACAAAAGGGAAACCTAGGAGTGCACAGGAAGGTTTCATTCACAGGTATAATCATGTCCTAAAAGAAAATAGCCCTCTTGTCCTGGAAATGGACACATTAAATAACTCTCCAATGTTCTCAGTTCAGTGTTCAGCCCGAGCATTTAAGACCTTTAAACCAACTAGGGAAGCCATCTGATTTTACTGTGTCAGTAATGATGCCGCAGCTTTGAGAAATTAATTTCTTCCCCACTGCATGCTCTGTTTGAGAAATGATACCACATTGTGAGATACTGCACCAGGCTTTGCTGATCACATTGCATAACAGGATGCTGGCTAATGATCCAAGATAATAGAAGGCGAAGCCGAATAGTTTGTTTTGTTTTGTTTTGTTTTTTTAAATAATCACATGATACAGAATGATGCCAGTACTTGGTACTGTGCAGGAGAGGAGAAACTCTTCAAAATGTGCTGCCTGGATGCTTCATCAGAAAGAATCCATTTTCATAATCTAAACCAGAATGATCTACTTCATTTTTTTCAATGAGGAAATCGATGAAACACCTTAGGCTGGAGGCTCAGCAGGTGTAAATCAGCAGTGCTCCATTGGAGTCAATGGATCGTTATTTCCTACTGTTAGAAGAGAAAACTAAGAATAGACACAGTCAGCAGTTAAAAGTTCTCTAGTCCCAAGCAAGCGCTTGCAGCATCGGCATCATTAACATCAAGCAAAAACCTGCCCTCATTGTAGATTAATAGCAATATTCCCATCAAAGCACCAGAATACCTACAGCAGGGAGCCCGGGTGAAATCCAGTCGGCATCACTTAGCATCAGTTAAATCAAACCACTGGTGCTTATTAAGAAGGTTAAACTTTGCAACAAGGACGCTGCAGCTTATGCAAGCGATGACTCGCCTTCCCTGACCTTGGCTGGTGCCGCACGTTTCTCGCCAGCAATACTGACAAACTTCAGTGCAAATCCAAAATTACATGGAAACCCTGTGATCTTCCACTTTGCAGAGGCTGGTGGTGATCTCACTTATGCAAGGCTGAACATGTGAAAATCAAGAGTAGGGGACAGGGAGAGGAGACCTGAGAGAGGAGCAGAGACTAATTGCTCTGCCCAGTAAAGCAACTCAGTCTATTTTTTGGCCCCTTGTAGTTCATTACTCACAGCTCCTTGGGTGAACGGTATTTTTTTTTTTTTTTGTCATATTCAGAACAATTATCAGATCTCTTACCAAAAAAACCCATCAAACAGGAGTATGCTTGTTCAGTTTTCGCCTGGAAAAATTTCAGAGTAATTAGGAAGCAGAAAGAATGCATATGGCCAACCATATAGCCGGAATAATAATCAAGAACAGCAGGAGGGAAAAAAAAAAAAAAAAAAAAAAAAAAAAAAAAAAAAGAGTCAGACAGCACTGCTTGTGAGACAGCCTGGGCTGTTTGGAAACTGTGTGCCCAAACAGCATCTGGTCAATTACAAGAAACACATCAAATGAAATTCAAACTCATTCACAAATGAATTAAGATGAGAGCGAAAGGGAAACATTTGCAAAGAATATAATTGCAATTAATAATTCAGACAGTCCCACCTTACCTCTTCAAAATACAAATATTGACTCAGGTTTCCCATGCGCAGTCCCATGATGGCAACCATCCCGCCGTTGCCTCTGTGAGGGGTACCTTGAGCTTTTGCTCAGGGTCGTTCTGGCAGCCTGATGTGCATTAGGCAGCAGGGCAGGTCCCTCACCCAGAGTTACTATTTTGTGTAGCACCAATACGTGTAGGGATTTGTGGTAACTTGTTGTCTCAGTGGGGAATGCAAGTGCTTTGTGCATACAGCCAGGTGTGTGCAATAGAAGGGAAAGATGCCTTGTGATCCTACACAGGAAAAAAATATCCTGTGGTCATGACCGTGGCTGGAGGGTCTCGCAGGGAGCGTGTCCCCTCCATGCCTGCGTTGGGATCACTGTCTGGTCACTTGGAAAGCCTCTCTCTGTAGAAGCCCACAGACATTCAACACCTGTTAGTTTTGATGGGTGGCATTCAGATACCAAGTGGGGTAATCAAAACCAACAAAGAAGGAAAAGTCTGGACAGAGATACTCTTTAATGAGGTTCTGAGTCACATAGCATAGCTGCTTCTGCCTTTCTCCTACCCTCCCTGCAGCGCATCATTATTCAGGATGGCGTTTCTGGGTGTGTTTGAACTCCTGCAAAAACCAGAGGCACAAGCTTAAAATTAAACACGCACTTAAACACAATCCTGAACAGGTTCTGTGCTTGCTCAGCACAGAATAATGAGACACCTCATCATCAAAGAGTGGGCAGAGAACAGAGACACTCAGCAAATAAGTGTGTAGCTATAATACTTCCTCTAGTGCCTGTTTCTCCGTCCCTCTGGGGTCGAGCGCAGAACCACGTCTCCTGCACCGCAAGCTCATTAGCCTTATTTCGTCTCTTGAAGGGGTGAACACGGATCCTGACATTTAGCATGGAAAAGCAGATCTTCAGCACCAAGCTTGAGATTAATTGTTGACATTTCTCTTCCTTGATCCCTTTGACGTGCACGAAAAAAAAAAAAAAATTTATGTAGATTTAAAGGGAGGTGAGCGGGAGAAGAACAGCCCAGCTAGAGGACAGCCTGGCGATGCAGAGCAGAGGCCACCACGCTCCCCGGGGTATCAACAGTCTGCTGATTGCTCCTAATGAGAGAGCAACAGCATTGATGGGCGAGTTGAGATTCACGGAGCCTGTTTGAGTGCAGGAGGTGTCAGAAAAAGCCTTCAACTCACATTTCGCACTGCTTCCCTCGGACATATGGCTCAGCTGTGAAGACGTCCCTCACACCAGCATATGCATGCACCGAGCCAACACACACAAGCAGACAGTACTGCATGTATGTCCGTCCTTAATGCTATTTCTTTGTTGCCTCCTGCTGTTCCCAGTGCTGCAAAAGGGATCACCAGGGCTCACCAGGGCTATTTAGGCCATTTTTGATGTTTGCAGCAGGCTAGATGAGTGCTTGTGCGGTTTGGTAACAGTAGACGAGAACAAATTGCAGCTCAAAAACCAAAGAGCAACTAAAGTGGTCTCATTGTTTCAGTTACCTACACCACGCTTAGACAAAGGCGGGAGAAATTAATGAGCAAACATAGCTTGAAAGCCTGGCCCTGCTGAAATCAGTATCAAACAGCCCAGCTTCAGAAGGCACAGGGTTTCTGTGGAAATAAGGCCCATTTGCCAGCTTAACGATAGCCTCAGGTAGCAGCCCGGCGCTCCAAACTGGTGTCTGAAGGCTGGGACTGGGAAGCGCTTGTTCAGCCCTGAGCCTGAGGGCTAAGGCAGGTTCCTGACAGATAACACCTTTAAAGCCCTGTCTTTGTGCAATGAAAAGATGCCTGAACCCAGGTTCCCAGGAGGCAGAAAGAGAGAACGTATTACTTTCCCATACGACCATAATTAAGATTTTTTTCTTGCTGCACGTCCTGCTGATTTTCAGCCAGCACAGAGATGTCAGAGCTGCTCGTTGCCTCTAGCCATGACTCTCAGGCACTTCTTGCAGCATCGGAGCTGAACCTTCCCCAGAAAACAGCAGATGTTTGTCGACTGCGTCCTCCCAGAGCACCCTCGATCTGCCCATGGGTGGCTGCCACGTGGGACTGCAAGCATGAAAGTGAAATGGTGCCTTCAAACAGAGCATCACTCCCAGGCAAAACGTGCCTCGCGTCGTAGAGCAGCACCAGGTGTGATCTTTCCCTGATACAACATCGTTTATAACGATTTGATCTTCCCAAGAACAGGAAAATTCAAAATGTTGCTGAAGGGACTAAGTACCTAAATCTTTTAATGAGCAAAATATTTATCATTACTGTTACTATAAGCAGACAGGAAGACATCGCCAGACAGTAAATCTGTCATGGTGGTTATTGCCATTTAATACTGAGTCAATGTAAGTAATGTCTTGGAGCCTTTCCACATAAACTGATAAAGCAGCCAGGACATGGGCTGCTCTCCAAGTAGCAAGTAGTTTTAACTTGAGATTTCTGTAATGTTTTTTTCCACTCTGTGCTGAGGAGGGAAGGGTAGACTTAAGGGCTAAGGTATCTGCTGGAGAACCGGGCTGAAATCTTGGTTTTGGCTTTCTGTGTGACCTTGGGCAAGTGATTGAATCTCTCTGAATTGCTGTGAAAGGGAGACCCCACTGCTGCTTGGATTGGAACATAGGGGACATTGTGAAAAATTACATATTCCATAAAATGCACAAGAATTTTTTAACAGACACCCTAAGTCTTTAATTCAGAAAAATCTGCTAGGGGATCTGGTTATGCCATAGTTTTACTTGGTTGTGCACATAGTCTTGTGAAATTCATCAACACGCCTTGGCCCAGTGTTGCGCAGCTCATTGCTATCGAAAGGCATGGTTCTTGCTGCCACCACTGAAAGGACTTTTTCTGTAAATAGTATTCCAAAGCAATTCCCAAGACAAGACTGTATGCAGAGATCAATTTGCCAGTGACTGGCCCAAGAGGATTAAATAACAGTTGGCCTTCAGGCATTAGGATGAAAGACAAATGCCCTATGCCCACAGAGCACTGTGTCTCTGCTGTGTCCCCCCGGTCCAGTCACAAACCTGCACTGGAGAAAGGGGCCCAGGGCTAGGTCCAGAGCAGATGGGGAAGAGCCAGGGGACTGTCCCGTGTGATGCAGGGGTGCACGCTGTGACAGCTGGTGGCATGGACTGGCAAACTCTCCTGCACCACTCCTCCTCTCTCCTCAGTCCGTTCTCCATCACCCCAGTGAACCATAGGACCTGTCACAGCCTTGTAGACCCTGGGAGCCACTTTCTGTACTAATACAGAGGAGGGAACCACCAGTTTGTGCTATCAGTGAGCTGTAGACTTTTCAAACAATAGCTGATTCTGGGTATGGGTGTCAGACACGAAGTGTAAAGTTAGGAAATGAGCCGAGGGACCAACTGAGACAGACAGTCTGTGGTGACAAACAATGCCTAAATACTCTGGCATGCTGCGATCCACATTCTCAAGTTCACTCCTTTTCGTTCCAGCAAAATCCACCTTGAAGGTCCAACCCCCTGCAGTCACACTGATGTGGGGTATAGTCACCCTCCCTCCACTCTCGGTACGTGTATTTGGCTGACTTTTTGCTGTTTCTCCTCTTTTCCCAGCTGTCTGCACCACTGTGGTTCCCTGTAGACATGGAGGGAGGGCAGACGTAGCTTGTGGCTAAAACTGCTCACCTTCGGCTGCCAAATTACACTCCTGCTCCCTGCTCGTGCCTTGGAGCTGGCGGTCCCCAGCCCCTGGGGTGATGCTGGGATGCTGCCCTCAGCCCCAGCTCAGACTGAGCAGTAACGGGGACACAACTAGACTGAGACTTCTCTTGGTTGCCTTAAAAAGTCTGTGCACTTTCTTCTGTTCAACATGTATTCCAGCTCGAGTCTCCAAAGAGCTCTAATGGGGTAAACATGGCCCTACACTTAGATAAAACCATCCCAAGGGGAAAACAATGTAAATCTTGCTGGTTTGAAAAAGCTTTCATCAAGATATTGAATTCATGTACCAATTTCACAGTTATTTAACATTTATATATTCATGCCTAGCATCCAAATAGGTCAGGAACCTATTGTGCTACATGAGACGCAGGTGCCTTCACATGCACAAAGTCTCCAGCATATTGTGAAAGCATCACTGATACCCCCAGACTGTCACTGCAGCCACCAGTACCCACCTAATTGGAAAAAATGGGATTTGTAGGTGTTTCTGAATGCAATGGAAAACCTTTATGGAAGAGTTCAAATTGCACAGACATTAGAGTTTTTTTCTGAAATTCTGCTCTGAAGGCATTGTTTCAGACAAGGAAGTCTTCTGAATCGGTGGCATTTAACTCCTGTCTCAATGCAAGCAAGGGCTGTATGGATTCTGGCTCCAGCCACACTGGTAACCAGGGCTCCCGTTCAGGGCTGCTCCAGGAACCGTGCAAGGGAGTCTGGCAGAGTTTGTATTTCTCCTTTCCCTTCCTTCTGTCTCCAAACACACGTGCTCAGGTTGTTTTAACGCTCTCGTACACGGCTGCAGGAGGAGCTGGGTGTACAGTGTGCTACACGTACGCTCTCCTGTATTTCTGTAGGCGCCAGGGTAATGCTGGGTTCTGAATAGTTTGATGCTGATATTTCTGCACGTCAGTTTACCAGCCTGGACCTTTGTGGCCCTTTAATCGGTGGAGGTGGAATATGCCCAATGGTGAGCGTGCAAAATCCTGGCAGAGGGGAAAGGAAAAAAAAAAAGGAAGAAAAGGCATCTCCGGCCATAGCTGCTCTCTGCTAGCAGCGCAGCAGGTGGCAGAGGGTTACTAGACAGCAGTTCCTTGAGGCTTACCATAATCCAAGAAACAATAAAAGAAAGGGGGGAAAAGGAGATAGAAAAGGTAATTTAAACAGATTGTCATGTCACTGTTCTGTTCCTGCCACCGCAGTGGGAAATTAATCACATAATGTCACGTAAAGAAAAGCTCTCCCTGAAGGTCCAATGCAAAAATGGCTCTGCCTGGAGGGCATGAGTGAATTAAACCTCAGGGGAGGACAAGGGAAACCAGTGATGGTGGCGATGGCAGCACTGGCTGTTTTGGGAGTGGGGAGCAGTTCATACGGCCAAAATCCAGGCTCAGATCTGTCCAGTTGATGTGTCCAATGGGTCTGAGAAGTGGGAGAAAAGTAGGAGAGCTGCAAAGCCAACCTGGGGACATGCAGCTCCCCTGTTAAAGCTTTTTTTTTCGCTCTGGGTGGGGGTGGCGGGCTGGGAAGGCTGCAGCAGGGCAGGCAGGGAAAGGGCTTCTTGGCTGGAGGGACCAGCGTGATGGAGCCACAAGTCAGCAGCATCTCAGCATCACAGCAAAGTAAATGGACCGTTCTCTTAATTGCAGATTTACAGCCAAGATGGGTACAGAGGAGTCCATATTTCTTCACAGGAGTTGGATAGCCATGGAGAGAAGACTCCCTGGAGAGATATCTAGGATATGGATGGACATTACCCATAAATACAGTGAAATAAGTTTCCCATTAGACTTAAATCCGGTGAGGCGGCATGAATCACCTTAAACACGCGTAACTCTCGTTTATATATCACCATTGCTGAAGCATTAATTAACCTATAACAACCATCCCTAGACACTCAAAAAGGTCTCATTCTTTGCTTTACCTCAGCACAACTGCTGGAGAAACAAAAGAATGAATTCTGGGTCAAACTGCAACCTCGGCATTTGGCACTGCAGAAAAATGCTGCAGAGTCTCTTGCTCTTCATTTGGGAGGTAACTCAGGACACATGGGACTACTTGGCCAACGTGAAAGCGTGGTTTTGGGGAATCTACTTGGTTCTTTAAGGTATCATATGCTGTCTTATGGCAGGACCTGGTAAGACTGAGAGACCTGCCTGGAATATGGGCATTTTCCTTTTTCATTTATCGTATTTATACAACTCTACAAAAAAAAAAAAAAAAAAAATCATGTTGGCTTGCATTAGGTTGCACAGATTGATTTGAACTGGGCTTCCAATGAGAGAGAGGCAGCTCAAAGAGAAGAGCACGGCACATAAAGAAAAGGCATTGAGCAAATAAAATGGCAATTTAAGGTGGCTGCATCCCCAACTGGAGCTCCTAGTATTTGTGTCTGTGCCAGGAGAACCAGAAGCCAAAAAAGAGAAAGAAAAGGAACCAAGTGGAAAAAATAAATTAATCCTTCAAGTAACTGAGAACAGGTGCTTCATTTGGGCACTTGGATGTGAATGTGCTGCAGTTGGTTGCTCTATCGACAGGGGAATTCAGCGAGTGAGGCTGGCGCACTGATGCACTGGTGCACTGATGACAGAGCTCAAAGAATGAAACCCCGTGTAAATTAACTTCTTTTCACCAGACTGTGCTCTATTAAAAACCAGAAGTTGTCAAAGGCAATACCTTGAAGGTCACTGCTCCGGCAGCTTGGGTAAAAAAACCTAAAACCCGAACCTCCTAAATGTCTTGTGTAACTAAAGGGACTTGAGTTGCAACCCTTTATATTTTCTCCTGCTGACAGGAGGCTGGTGCCTGCCTGACTCCTGTGATGAAAACCTGCTTGCTTGGAGTTCCGGCCCATGACAAGGGAGAAGGGAAGGTCCATACAGCTTACCATACTGCTGGCAGAGGAAAGCAAGCCCCTGCTTGGCTCGGCTTGGCTCAGCTCCCGTGGCACACTGCACCAGCCAGGACACCTGAACCTGGAGGTGTTGTAAGGAGCTGCTAGTATAGGCCAACAACTAACTGCTCCCAGCACAAGGAAGAAGCACGATAGGAATTTCACCTCTAAGATAAGTCTCCAAGCAGCCATCCTAAGCAACATCCCTTTATTTAAGTCTGAAGCCAAAGGTATAGCCTCACCCAGGTGGGCTGTTTCTGTCGAGCTGTTGCCTCTGTGTCTTATCCAGAGGGAGCTGGGGAGAGCAGCAGCCGTGATAGCCTGGTGTCATGGCGTGGTTCACTGCTGCTGCAGACAAAGCTACGGCTTCCTGGCTCTATTCAGTGCAGGAGGATGTTTCAGAAAAGAGTTAAGAGCATCATGTCAAATATAATTATGAGACAATAACAGCCTATTAGTTCCAGTGCCTAATTTTAAACCTCAGACTGTCTAAAAACCCTCAGTCTGCTTTTAGAAGAGCTGTCAGCTCCTCAAGGTATAAATAAGAAGCACAGAGAATGGATAATCTCTGCCTGTCTTAGGGCCAAATACCGTCTTACAGAAAAGGTAAAATTCCCATTTCATTATTTACTCATTGAGACTTTTCTTTCTGGCTAAATGTGAGCAATTTCCCCTGGGATGAGTAGGCTAATGCAAGGACTTTACCTGCTTTGATTCTGATCAAATGCCTCCAAAAACACAAAGGCATGGGGGAGAAGCATAGTCCACAGAGCAGCTCAGCCCACTCTTCAGTTGTCCCAAATCTGACCCATTCCTCCTTCCTTCAAAGCATCCCCTCTCTCCTCTCATCTCCCTGGGCACTACCGCAGCCCAGCTTCCCTCACTTCCCACAACTCATGTTCTTCAATTCAGGTACAGATCAGGCCGTTCCTCTGAGACATCCTGGGTAATTTGCAGGTCAAATTATCTGCGGACAAAAAGCTAATTGGTCACGTGGGCATGAGCTGATAGCGAGGTTTTTATTGTTTGAAAGTCTTTAGTTAATGTTATACATATGCAAATATTACCTTGTAATTTTAGAACACTGTTTGGGTAACTATTATAAATTGCTACACAAAATATCCCCCCCCAGTGATGTAGAGTTGAATATTATATGTATGAATGATGCATCAAAAGTAGCCCGTGTACTGAGTCAGGATATTTTCCACTAATGAAGTCCCTAAAGAAATGCACCACAGACCTTCTGAGCTGCGATATTCTGATGGCTTGGATATATCAAGAGATAGCTAAAATAGCATTAGATATAAGATCTTCCTAGTAAAATTCACCAAAGAAGCACATAAACATCAAAGAGTCTTAACTCTTAACTGTTATAAAATATTCTTATGTTTGAATTGATAAGAAAGTAGGGTAGTGCCCTAGATGCATAGCTATGAGAAGTAGCGTGGCTTTTGAACTGTTGTGATGACTTACTCTTATAGAATTATAAACATTTTGAAATCAATTAATTTTTGCTTTACAAAAACATATCCCTTGTTTATTTGTAAATCTACAGTGTGTGGTCATAACATACTTGGTTTTTCACTGTTACTAAATACAAACACTAGTAGTGCTCAAAGGTGGCACATTGAATTGAACTAAAAAGTGCCTCATGTCAGTGCTCTCAAGACACTCCTGGCTACCTTTATGGTATCTGTTGTTTCTGCTCATGTAAGTGAAACAGGCTAATCCTTTATCAGATTAGACCTTATCTTTTGAAAATAGACACTGTCACAGATCATTCCACGCAATGAAACCGTAAGTTCCTATCTTCACTTCTTATCATGAAATAATTAGAGTATTTCAGTTCTACACTCGAAGTCATAAACAATGATTAAAAGCTAGTAATTCAATTAGAAATCAGATTCTTCTTCTAATGAGTAACTACGTATTGTGATATCAGTATTCATGCATAATTCTAAAAAGTAAATGTTTGCAGGCTTGCTAGCAACTTCACTGAGCTCTCTTGAAAATATTGACTTTTTGGTGCTCAGCCTTGAACGTTGCTGTTAAACTGCGTGCTCCTGCTCTGCAAGGCACTGAAGGTAACGTATGCAAGTCACATTAGGTAACTGAAAATTAAGTGATTATGAAAACACATTTCAGTAGCAACTCCTTTCTGGGTGCTTTCTGAAATCCTCCTCCACGTCTAAGGTGGTGAAAGTGCTGGAGCACCTCTGTACCGTCTCACGGGGACACCACGTGCCCCTTACCCCCGAGCAGCAAGGCAATCCAGCCCCATACATTGCTGCTCTGAGTATGTCTTCTCCCCAAAAACGTGCCTGGAGCTGATGTTGTGTGGATGTGCCTGGGAAACCACCGCAGAAACTGTTTTGCTGTCTCACTGCTGCAGAGCCCCTGTCACTGTGCTTTAGCACGTGGCACTTGAAAACAAAGTTATCAGAATAAACCTTTTAGCTATAAATTGCAGGTATTAAAGATCCATATGTTAATTGTCTTATCTGGCTCCAAATGTGCTTATGATGCTGAGAGAGAACAAATTGGATTACACCTGAAACAGGCTCTGCTATTTTCATAAATTACCTGGGAAAGCAGTGAGGGCTCAGGAACGCAGGCGCTGTGCTTTTGACAGACTGTGATTTTGGTGAAGGATCTTGTGGAAGGGAACAAGCAAGCAAACAAACTGAGAAAGGGATTTTCAGGAGAAAAGGATGGAGAGTTAAAAAGCATGAACCAACTGCAAAAAAGCCGTATAAAAGTGGCAAACCTACAACAGAAGAATGGGGGGGATATTATATTAAATATCCCCAAAGCAGGACAATTTCAGGGGTATGACTATCAGAGGAGAACAAATCTGTATTCCTCAACTCCTGTTGTCTGGATCCCACAGATCCCACTGTTTTTCTTTCCTGGTTCCTCTGCATTTTGCTGCTTGCTCTTGGAGTTTGCAGAGAAAGGCAGCAGTCACTTGGCCCCACCACAGCTCTGGTGGCTTAATATCAGTGCGTGCAACCCAGCTTTGCTGGCAGCATCTTCTTCTCACGCCCAGCACAATTAAAAACTTATTTATGATGCTGGTAAATTTTTCAAAGAACATGTCATTGGTCAGATAGGGTGAACATTTACAGCTGGGGAACTCTGTGAAGACGTGAAAGCTCTACCAAGAATCTCATTTCCAGCTCAACCTAAAATCTTCTCCCACAGTGTATCATTTAAATGTATGTGAAGGCTGGGAAAAGGCACGGGGGGAGTTTAATCAGAATGGTTCTGTTACTCCGCACCGAGCGGGTCAGAGGTCCAAACCCAACACAAAGCGTCGTTAGCATTATTACAAACATGGGACCTAGTCTGTGCTGTAGTGGCACAGAGGAATTGCACACAGCAGACATTATTTTATATACATTATTCTAGCGGGTTGGAGGCAAGTGGGAACAAAAGTGACAGAAGATCTGAGTGGTGTTTTAAGCTAGGGAAGCTCTTTCAAAATACAGTAAGGAATGCAAAATTGCTGTAATAAATATGAAAGCTTTTTGGGCTCTGGTATACATTAAATCTTGAAAACGTTTGGCTAATGATATCGGCCATATCCCTGACATACAGGATTTTTTCATTTCTCTGTCTTTCTTTCACTCTTACCCCTCTTTTTGGAGAAAAAAAAAGGCTAAAAATCTTTATCTCAGAACAGGCTTCTGAATTCATAAAATATGTTTTAAGTTATTTCTCCACTTTTGTCAGCTCTTTGTAAAAACTGGTTGGTAAGCTCTTTGGAGATCCTAAGTGGATTTTCCTCCCATTGGTTTGCTTGCAGTGCTCCTTGTTGAAAATTATTGGCGTTAAAAAAAACCCACAAGCTTTTAGAAAGGAAACTCAGGCAAAACCAGGAATGGGTTAGGATTAAGAAATATACTGAAACATGTAATAGGGCTCCAACAGCAGCAAGCCTGGATCTTCAGGTGGGAAACCAGCTCTCTCAAAGCTCATAGTGGGTCTGGGGAACCGTGCAGGTGGGTCTGTCCTGGGGACGGGTGTTACCAGCTGGGACGCAGAGGAGCCCTTTGCAGTGGTCTTGTGAAGCCTATGACCAAGGCTGTGCATTTCCAAAGAACACTTATTGCCACAAACTACTCTTTGTTTGCCCCATATTTACAAACATCCCTTTCCAACAGAGCTTTGTCAGGCCAGGCTGGTTTCCTGGTATCGAGCCTGAGCAGCCAGAAGCTGTGGGATGAGGGATGAGCCAGCTGATGCCTCTTTCTTCTGCTCACTCTCCTACTTGTGAGAAGGGAAGCCAGGCTAATACCCAATACTGAAATTTTACTGTCCTCAGGGCTGATCCTCCTAATGCCAACTGCCTTCATTTTTAGGGCAGTAAATTACTGGCAGTACAGAGTAAAGAGACTGAACTTCCTTTATTAGTCTGAATTTTCTTTATGGGTTTGCCAAAGAGCTGGTTTTTTTCCACTCAGTTCTGGCTCTCTCTTGATGCTCCTCTATTTTCTGTTGAATTTTCTTTGCCTGCAAACTAACTAAAGACCTTAAAAATTTGTGTGGGGCTTTTTCTCCCTGTTACCTACCTACTTACTCCAGCCAAAGTTGTTGGCACCTGGTAGCGGTGTAACTGCCTTCGAGCAGCTGAGCAAACACATGATTTATTACTGGCTGTTAGTTCTCTCTAGTTAGGAGAGGAATGAACATCAGAGCCTCACACCTTTGGAGTAATTCTGTTTATTATGTATTAAAATGTTTATGAAAAAGACTCATTTCCCAGACAAGGAAACCAAAGAAGGGTCTGTTCCTTTGTACAGCACCCAAACTGACCCAGCAGTGGTCTCTGAAAGCTTTGTTCCAGGCTGTCCTGCAGCCTTGCTTGGGCCATCAATTCCGTAACATATCTGCTGTTCCTCTCTTTCTCACACACTTAAAATGCCCCTTCCTCATCGCATACTCCCATCCATAATCGAATCAACGTTAGTGAAACCCCTTTTCCCACATCATTTGTGTTCTCAAGTGCCTTGGCATGTGTGCTTCTTGTGGCAGTGATGTCTAGCTGTATTCTGGGGAGGGCTCCACATTGACCAGTGAGTGATTGGTTAAAGGCAAGGAGAGGGTGTGCTGGTTAAATCTTTGCACGTTTTCCTCATTCATTCCCCCTAAGGCAACATCTTTATTGTGGTCTTTGCTCCTATGAAAGCCCACACATCATTATAGTTGTTTACATACCATCACTAGCAATAATAATAATAGCTAAGCAATAATTCTTCATTTGAATGTGATGAACGGCTGCATCTCTCAGAAAAATAAATACATGGGGAAAGGGAAAATACATCATTGTTACTAGCAAATGAGGCACGGTGCAAGAAATTAAAATATCTGTCTTATGGAAAAGCAGGAAGAAACTTTGCAAGGAAATCTTAAACCAACAGACATAAGGATCATTTGTTGAACATAAGAGAAATTAATAGGGGGAAAAGGATAATTAAGAGAGATACAAATGTTTGCTGAAGTTCTATATAAGTGAGTACCAGTAGGCATAAAATTAGAGCTCAAATAGGAACACAGATTACAGTTTCATACTTCAGCTGGCACACTCAATTTGTACAGTTTTTTAAAAAATTTCTACATTCTTAGAGAATAAAATGTATTCCATCAAGAGAAAACTGTTAAGTTCCCAAACACTTAAATACAGCGAGCAAAGTTGAATTTCCTCTTTCCAGTAGCTCTCTGCCCTGAGAACTACGGCAGCCGCAGTCCTGCTGAGCTGGGAGGGCTGGGTCAACGCCTCGGCAGGCGAGTGCTGTCACCCTCCCAGTGCGCGCAAACACGCTCCATAGGGCACCAGTCTCCCTCTGCCAGCAATTTCTCTAAGATTTGTGGCACAAGCAAAAGGAGAAGGCAGAAGAAAGCATCCCACTCTAGGAACGCTCCATGTTGTCCCTGTGTGCGGGGCATTTGCAGCACCCTCTCTGCTACCAAGGCTTCTCCATCTCACTCTGTGATATCCTTGGACAACCCTGCTGAGCCAGGCAAAGCCTAGGATTTCAGAGGTTAATGCCTGGTCAGGGTTGAAAGGCAGTTCAGGGAAATGCTACCAGCTGAGAGCTAATAAGGCAAAGCTGAGCCTGCTCCAGCTCAAGGCTTTAGAAGGGAAGGAAAGGGAGGTGAGCAGGCTGTTTGCTCGAGGACATGATGTGGGGTAGGAAGAGAAGAGATTGGTGGTGGGTTGCTGTACGTGGTGCTGCTGCTTATACACCTTTCAGCATGTTGCTCCTGCACTTTCAGATGTGTCAGGCCCATGCAATGGGTGCTGTGGTCAAACTGGCACCTCTCTGCTTTGGGCAGAGGTGACTCTGCTTGGACTGTGCTGTAGGGATGGTGGCTCCCGCTCCCACCTCTCCGGGCTCTGCTGGTCTCCTCCTTTTCTTCCTACAAAACCAACTATGCTGTACTGGGGCTGGGACTGGTGCTGGGTAAGGTGGGGTTGAAGCTTTAGGGCTCATCAAGGCTCTAGGCGTTTAGAAAGTCAAATTATTCTCCCTTGTGCGATCAGGCTCTTGTTTTCAGTCCTTGAGGTTTAGGTTTTATTTGGTGATATGTCAGTGAGAATGTAGCTTGCTCTCTGAAGCTGGAGTAGCTGGATTCATTACTATGACAGAGCTTTCTGTACCAGCAAGGGGGAAAAGCAAATAGCTTGGAAATATTTATTTAATAGCACTCTAAAGCAGCTTGTCCACAAACTGCTGCACATCCAGAATATGTAGCGATGAGGGGGCATAATGTTTCAACCCTTCTTTAAAAAGAATTACTTATGAGCTTACATTGAAAAACTCTTATGCTTGTGCTCTTTAGTATAAATATGTCAATATTAAAATACTGTTATTATACTTCTAAGTGCTTTTCTATAAAGAGGCTGCAGGATGACTCCACCAGCATCTGTTTTGAATAGCTGGGGGTTAGCACTGTAGAAAGCAAGGACCTAAGACCTGCTTCATCAAAGGGACTCTATTTCTGTTTCAGGTATTTAGTCCTCTTCTGAACTGTTTACAAATGGCAATTTAGCCCCTGGTCTTTGTCAACATGTTCCAGCCCCAAAGCTTCCAAAGATGGCTAAAAGTGCTGCTTTCTTTTTCCTGTGAGCCCTTTTGCAATTCCACTAGAAATGAACCGTATTATTTAAAAACAAAAATTCAGGAATGGGTCAGAGGCGTGAAAGCAAGTGATAACAATTAGAAACTGCTACTCATCTTTGATATTCAGGGAATTGTTCAGTATTTGTGCGATTATTCCAAGCACTGCTTGTCCTGAGTGCGGGGCTGGCCTCGTGGCAAGACAGAGCACCCACCTGTCTCTATTCACAGTAATATGGAAAGATAGACTCAAGGGCTACTGAAGTGCATTTCACGTAAATGTTACAATAAGCTAACTTCTACAGATGTACATGTTTATGAAGAAAGCTGGAGTGTTAGCTGTTTCTCAGGAGTGTGTGTCATTAATTGCTTTACTATTACTATCACCACATGTGTGCGTATATCCATGCTAGAAAAAGGCTTAGATTCCTGAGCTACTGTGGTGAGCAGTAGCAAATCAACATCTATACTTAATGAAGCTATGTCATATCCTTAAAACTCCTTTTCTGAATTGAACTGCTTTAGCTTTAGTTTCCCTTTACGTTAGCAGGCGAGAAGTCTCTTGGTATGCTCAGAATTAATCATGAGCCCAGAGCATGTTATTTCAGTTTTGCAGAGATCCAGACTCTGGATATTCATTAAAACTTAGTTGAGCCTTTACTTTTATTTCCTAATGATTAATGTTGCCCCTGGCACAGAGAACTGGAGAAAGGTCTCTTTACCGTGGTAATAATGGAAAGGCTGGGATCTTGTTCTCCCGGCCTCCTGTATCACACACTGATTTCTGACTGAAAACTTTTTTACTGGAACAACACATGAGAAGCTGGGTACTGTGGTTTCTTAACAAAATGGAGGCATCCGAGCAGAAAAAACGAAGACTTTTTAGTTTTACTATGCGAAGGAATATGGAGTACTGGGAGGCTAAGCTCTGCGATTAAAAAAAAAAAAAAAAAGAGGAACACAAACTTCGGCAATTTTATTAAAAAGAAATAAAAACAGAGTCTGGGACTTTCATCTTTCAGGGAGCAGAAAAGACTCCTGTTACAGGTGAATTTGCCACAGGTGTCTTATAAAAGGAGATGGGACGCACTTCCAGGTAGGAAAACAGCACGTTGGCTCCAGTCTCCCACATGCTGCGACACCAGCTGTCCCACATAATGTGGCATTTCCTGTAGTACATTCACAAATTCTGTGCCCCTTATTAAAATAGTATTATTTGGACAAAGATTTCAGCAGAAGCAATGTGCAGAAGTAGTCCCAGTCTGCTCCATCAGCTGGCAACAGGCAATGTTACTCTAACAGCCTCATTGGACCATAGGGTATGTAGGACCTCATCACCTCTGCTCCTCAGCCCCTGTGTCCTCCTGCCCAGGGTTTCTCCCCTCCTTTCTGGCTCTCACGGTGTCATGTTCATCAGTGGTCTATTCCACATTTTAAAGGCTTTAAATATGGCAACTCTATTCTGAATGCCATCAAAGGACTCACAGAAGCTCATCATTTCTACTATGTCTTCCTTCAGTGTTCCTTCAGTCAGTGTATCTCAAAAACATCCCATCATTTCCTTTCCAGAGTCACATGGTAGAAGTTGCTGTGAGATTAATGAAGACACGGAGCTTCAGCCTTGGGAAATAAGATGGCTGGGCCATCTTAATTTTCTCCAAGGACTTTATAACCTCAAATTCAAATGTGACTTATTAGAAAAGGTCACAGAGAGAAAAAGCCTAGGAGAGAAAGGGGGTTGCAATTAGGAGCGTGTAACTGGAATAATTCTTCAATTTCCATGCGTGATGAAATGAATCTGTCCTGGCAGAGCTAGCGTAAAGAGAGGTTATGTTGCAGTACATGTTTGTGAAATGTTTGTACCATCCAGCAGGAAATACAAATCTATTTGTGCAGCAGCACGTTGGCAACGCTTCCACATTTGATCTATTCCCTAAAAATGGTTGGGTGTGTGGTTGTGCCAAGCTCCAGATGGTGAATTCACATCATATTAGCAAAAATTAGGTTTAGACCCCAATGCGGTGTTAATTTTCAAGCAAGTTTAAAACAACTCAGAGCTAAGAATAGTCTACAGTTGAGACTCTTGCAGTAATCTAAGGTGAAGAGAAAATGCATAGAAACTTTCATAAAACATCTGCACTGTGACTGTGAGTGCTAATTCAATACTGAAGAAGTGCAGCACCCATCCCCTGGTTTGGATGCTGTTGAAAAGATGAGAAAGAAAACCAGCTGAGAATGTGCAACCACAAAGTGCAGGACAAAGGCCCTTCAGGAATGCTGTGAGTAAAGTTGGTCCCTTGAAGATGGATGAAAACCTCTGAGATATTCCCATTCCTGTCTTTCTAAGGTGCACAAAGATGCTCAGAAATGGCATCTATTAGACCATTGGTTCCAGAGGCTGTTTAAGGACAACGGTTTGCCCCTTTCCCATACCCGCAGGCATGGAAGCACACAAGGCTTGAAGTCTGAGGGGGTAGTGGCATTCACAATGAATCATCTTGAATAATTATCTTCTCGGGAACACGAGCCACCGAGTCAAGGGAGTCTGTGTCCTCCCTACTGTGGTTGGCAGCTGTGGGGTTCCCAGGGCTCCTCCGTGCGCAGCAGTATCAGTACAAGCACTTTGGTGTTTCTTGCTGTTCTAACAGGATTGCACGTGACCAGTCTTGGGTTGTGTGTTGGTTTGTTTGTTTGTTTGTTTTTTTAATTTGAACCTTTTTTGAATTTAACTTATGAAATAAGAACCTTTTCTGCTCATCAAGTCCAGGCTATACATTCTTTTATCACTTCTGAGAGCTCATTTGTACTCTTGTAAGGTATTTTATCCCATTCTTATCTGTTGAAGAATTATCTCTGGGAACAGTTTACTCTTTGCCAGGGGATCCTAAAGCGTGTGATCAGTTCAGTCATGAATGAGAAACTGTAGCAAATGGGGCACTTCTTTCGCTGACCCACTCTGTCCTCTTGATGTAGCACTCTTGCAGGTTTACCGAGGTGCTTGGAGATTGATGTAGATGGAAGGAAACACAGTGCAGGGACTCTGGCTTAACCATTCATTTTGATGTAAAGAATGGGTAGGAACAGTACTTAGGGTGACAACCTGGGATTTAGGAAAGCTGTGTTCAATTCTCTGCTTCACTATGTGTGACGTTGCACCTCTGTGCTGTGGCTCCAAATCTATATAATGGGACAATTGTATTTTCCTACTTCATGGGGCTCTTGCGAGAATAAATGCCTTTAAAACTGTAAAGTGTTCAGTTAACCTGACAATGAGATCATATAAGTGGATTACATAGATATGGCAGAATCCAGTGAAGGTGGCTTTAAAATAATATTAACATCTATCTTCTTGAATTTGATTCTATGAGAGGAGACTGTTTTGCATCTGTATTTCAGACTATTCATCATCCTGCTGATCTATCCATTGTTCAGGATGTTCCCTGGCCCTGCAAACGCAAAAGAGCTTTGTCACGAACTGCGTATTAGAATAAATATTTCTTCCATTTGACAGAATTCCTGGATCTGCGATTTTCTTAAGTATTTTATATTTTCTTCTCAACTAACAGCAGTTAAGAGAATACAGTGATGATTTTTACAAGCTGTCCTGTAATTCAGAGGAAGAGCTTGCAGATTTGAAGTTTGCTCATCTTTCTAGATGTCTTTCCTGGGCACGAGGGATAGGACAGTTCTGATGATTAAGAAGTTCTGTTAGTATCAGCACTATTCAGAGTTTTGGCTGCTTTATCTCTGCCTTGCTTTTAGTCCCAGCTGAAATCAAGAAGTAGAAAGGCAAATTGAATGAGAGTGATTCTTATTAATTAAAAGACAAAGTTAAAAAGTTATCCAAAATTTTTTGATGTTTCAAAAAAGCGTTCAGGTGTGTGATGTCTTAAGCTTCTTGAACAAGGTGATATCTATTCCTTCTTTATCTGAGTCCATTCAAGTATACCACACAGTTGATATGGACTTCATGTAACTTTATCTGCATCAATTCTCCCAGAGTCTTAAACTATATAATTAAGCTCTTTTTAGTGACTGGAAAACTGCCACTAAATTTGAAATCTGTCATGGTAATTTCAAGGCTAAAGGAATTAAATCTAACAAGAGATATTATTCCTAATTATTACCCTATCTTCAGCCTTTTGCACTTGCCTAAATTCTTCTAAAGTTTTGTCCATTCCATAGCCACCTGATCATCAGAATTTTAATTAAGGCTAATCAGGATGTCTCAACCGTGACTGCCCAAAGATTACTTTCTTTGACTTAATAGTAGGTGTTCATCTCAAAGCCTCATTGTATTTGTTACTTGGGGTGACACAGCTGTCATGGTTTCCAAGTTTGATACAGCTTTTCCTGAAGTTATCTGAACTGAATGAACTGAATTTAATTTGTAATTTCAGAGCTGATAACCACTTTTCTGCATTATGGCAGTTTTGCAACGGGATAAATACTTTTTGGAACCGTTTACTGTTGCCACCGATACCATATTTAGATGCAAGGTCTGATTTTTATCCCAGAGAAGTATAGATGAACTGCTTACACTGGTCACTTCTTTTGCTGGTAATTTAGATTATCAACTTCAGCAAATATCTTCATTGATTCCCTGTAATTGTTGGCATCATCTTTTTCAGTGGTATTTAATAAGCTCCTCCAGAGTTCTTGTTAATAGCATGAGTATTATTACAAAAGATAAATTCACGTATGTGAAGAAGAAAGGGCAATCTATGCATCTGTCCTTCAAGGGGTGAACGTCCATTGAACAGTGGTTGCACATCACAACTCTCAATGAATAGGGGAAAAAAAAAAGGTTAACTGGGAGAGATTGTTCACCAAGTTATTCCCCTTCACGAAATTGTTGTCTATCCTATTGTCCTATCTGAGTCAGACTATGGCTCCTATTAGCTGACTGTCCCTGGGAACAACCAAGAACAAGCTCCCAAGGCACAGGGCAAGGACACCACAGCAATATCAGTACTTTCCCAACATATACTCCCAGCTCTTGGTAGTCAGAAGACCAGTGACTTTCTGAGCTGGAGGTCCAGTGTACTGGGCTTCAGCAGTCTGAAATACATATTCTTGCTTGAATTCATCTAGATGCCCACTAAACTTTCAGCACTCGCAATGACATGAAGACACAACATTTACTGTCTAATGCTGTATTCTGCTTTCCCAGGCATCAGCATGGTGTGAATTTGCAGCCTGATTGGGCTGTTGCAAGAGACCTGATCCTCAAAGGAGTTGATTCATAAAGATCTTTGAAGGCAGCATTGAAAATGGATGTATTTTTTTTTGCAAAAGAGGAAATGCCGAGACAAGTCTGTGTAGCAGAACAGGATGGCTGGGTCACTGTGCCATGTCAGGGGTGGTGTTTCCAGGAGGCTGTAATGAGGGGTTTGTACTGTGACTGCTCTTTGTTAGTGATGCTCACGGAAACACAAAACCTGTTGCCAACATGGTAGAAGTTGAACAAGAAAGAAATTATGGTACCAGATTGCCATTAAAGAGGTAGAAAAAACACAGCCCAAGGTTTCTTCTGCATCTCCACTTGTGGCCTGACATTCAGATAAGATGGAAATGTCATAACTTTCAGTGATTAAGTGTGAAACATTGGAAGTGAGGCAGTTGAATTTGTTCTCAAATACAGCCTTAAATACTTTCATCCAGGCACTTCTTTCTGAATAGCATGGCCTTCTGTGAGACTGTGGAGCATTTTTATGTGCAGGCTTAATTGAAACAGTCTTATTTATAGTGGTGAATATTCATTCTTGTTAAAGGTGATTCTGAGGGAGGCTAATAAATGTTCTCACTTTCCTTTGCATCAGCTAACGATCTGGAAAACAAATATACTGCCATTCCCTGGGAACCTGATCTTGCTATGCTGGATTATATGGGATGAAAGTTGTATTTCACCTTCCATTTATTTATTATTCACATCTCTCCAGTGCCTAAAGTTCCTACCTTGATGCATCAGGCATAGACTCAATGGGCAGTCTGTGTCCCAGAGCTGGCAATTTAAGCCTGAGATGAGAGACGATAGATGGAGCCAGAGAGACAAAGAAGTATGAGGAGATAATGAGACCAAATCCATCAGTGCAACTGGCCATGGTCTTCATGAGCTAACATTGTGGCAAAGGATTGTGGCAGAAGAGTGTTTAAGGAGAGTCTTGTGAGATGCACACGATGTACTATGCTGAAATATTACCTTTGATACTAGGCAACTAAGAAAGATCATTTTAATCGGAGAATTTGACTGCAGAGTGAGTCATTTTTATCGTTAATCAGTGTTGTTCTTTGCAGTGCGCAGTTCTCGGTTTAGCTATCCATGGTTTATCAGACTAAAGGCTGGCTTATCACGTGTCAAAGGAGACATCAGCCCTTCGTGCAGCTATGACACAACACGGAGCTGCAGCTTTTCACAGGATGAGGTATCACAGCATGGCCATATGAACTTCTGAGGCTGTAAGCTGACTGGGACTGGTCATGTAACTTTTTTTCTGCAGTGATGATGTTTCATCATTTAAATCATCAGAAACAACCAGGACACGCAGCAATAGCCCTTAACTCAATTCTTTCACATAACTGAATGCAAGACAGCACTGTAGTGAGGGATTTGGGTAATTGGAGCCTGTCCTTGGCACTTATTCCCTCCTTTCTCAGCCAAGGAGAGAGGAGTGATATTGGCAGAGGGAGCTGATGAATACTGAGATTTCATGGGCCAATGCTTCTGTGAGCTGTCTGAAAACCTGAGCTGTGTTGCCTGGAAAAAGTCTGCACAGGGGCTACACCTGCATGGGGGTCCCCAGCTCCCACTTAGAGGTCTCTGGGTAAAATGAATGACAAAGAAAGAAAAATTATCTCAGTCAGCGCTCTCCTTTAATGACTCTTGGCGAGTGATCGTAGTCTACCTTGTAGACACGTACTGAACCCAGGCTCCATTCTCAACAAAAGCCTTTTAATAATAAACATTATCAAATCAAACCAGGAAAAGTGTAATACAATGAAATACAGAGCCTAGTGCTAGGAAATGGCTGTCGATTTCCAAGCTTTTTTCAAGTACCCAGTCCTGCTAGATTTATCGTGGAAACAAGAGGTGCAAGACTTGGTCTGTTTATGACTTTCCAAAGTGGCTTCTGTCAGAGCTCAATGTAATCTATAGATGCCATTCTGTGCCTACAGTGAGGTGTGCCCAGGTAATTGGATTGGGACAATCTTTAGGGAGCACCAAAATGTGTTGCTACTACCCCAGAGTAGAGATGTTATCTGAAAATCAGGCCGGTATGAGGACTCAACAACTGCTCTTTGCATAGGTGGGCTCTTCCTGACTCGTCCTGAGCAATGGCCAGGGTGTGTTATAAGTATTGGTCCAGCCCAGCAATTTATAATTTTTGGAAATTACATTGAGCTCTGACAGAAGCCACTTTGGAAAGTCATAAACAGACCAACAGTGGAATGAAAGCCTCTGAATGGTAAAAACAACCTTACCCACACCTTCTCTAATTCTTCTCTCTCCTTCCAAAAATGCCTCCTTCTGCGAGCTTTTGCAATTACCTCTCATTAGCCATTGACAATAAAGGAAGAGAAGGCATAAATTGGAAGCATGAATCATAGCCCAATTTAGCCTGTCTCTTCTGCTAATAAAAACGCATATGCTTCTCAGATACTCCTCTGCAGGAAGACTAAGAAGGAAGGCAGCAGAGGGAAAGCCAAACCATGCAGATTTTTACAATGAAGTGGCTTCTATTTTCCTTTAAACAGGAGAATAATAAATTAGAAAATTTTCTTCTTAGAGCTGTCTTCATCTTATACCAGGTATGTGCCCAAATTAGTTCTCCATATTCAAATGCATGGGAGGAAAGCTTGGTTTCTGGTTAAGTGCCTGCACATCTGGGGTTAGCTGTGCGGTGCTGATGCAGATTATGTGTGGTTGAGCAATCTTTATGTAATAATCTGCATTTTACAGTTGAGGAAATAGAAGTGCCCTGACACAGTTCATGGAAAGGGCTGTATGAGACCATTGCAGTAAGAGGGAATTCACTAGGGCAAGATCCTTCTAGCCCTAAATTCCTGAGCTCACAGGCTCGACAAGAGCATTAATATTTTTGAGGGCTTCAGGCACTCTAATGAGGAATAAGTTGACAGAACAAAAGGACTTCTTTAAACAGATAGTAAGGATCTAAGAATCAAAACAACACTGGCTCCAGATATTCTTTTTCTTGAAGTAACAGAGGTAATGCAGATTAGGATTAGATTGTTGTAATGCTCAGCTGACAGTATAAAGCCAACACTTGTGAGAACATGCAGATATCTTTCAACTAGATCACATAAAAAACACCAGTGAAGATATCCAAGACAGAAATAAAGTAACATAACTAAACTAGCTCTGTTTAGCTATGTTTATTTCAATGGGCACATTGAAATAATCCAAATCATTTCTTTTGGAAAAAAACCCATATTTTTATTCTGTTGCAATGTTCCATATAAGTTTTCTGTAGTGCTGTATTATATTCATAGTGAAATGCTCTTTTTTTTTCTGCATAAGAGCTTTACAAGTACCACCTGGTTATGTTACGAAACTCTATATTTAGTTTATCGAAAGTTGCAAAATTTAAACAGGCCAAGCCTATTTCACAGAAAGAATCAGATATCAGTGAAAACAAATGTGTAGTATCAAAACACAGATTAAATATTGATAAAATCCCAAATTCCACATGATAGTAAAACAACCTTTGGTACTCACACCACGTAACAACAAGGCCACTTGGAAACAACTTTGCAAAAAGTCAGTGAAGTTCTGTTTCAAAGACAGTAAGCTGTGCAAGCCAGCTGTTGCACTGTTGTATGTTACTGCAGCTTTTCAGGAGAGAGCGAAAAACAAGGCACTACATAGCATGCTCTATAAACTATTTCTTTTCTCTTTTGCTGCTAGTAATGTATTAGCAGAAGAATCTCTCATTTGAGTAAGTGCTAAAAATGAGCATCTGGAAAAATGCATTGTGGTACAATTCATTGCGTTACATATCCCAAAGTCTACCAAGAGATGCAGTCAGTGGTGAGTCACGAACTGCCTGAGAAGAAGGGAGTGAATGTAAAAAGTCAGCATCTTCTGTCTCTCTGGTGAAGCTGGCTGAGGACTCGGTGATGCCCTGCCTGACATGACTACAACCAAGTGGCAGCGTTGGCCCACATTAAGTAACTGAAGTAACTTAACAAGAGTTCTGGGGTATAATGAGCACCGCGTTGTGAAAGTTTCCATACCCACAGGCCAAAAAAGTCCCTCTCTTCCAAGAGTGACAGAAATAGCCAAACTAAGGGGGTTTGGGACAGCATTTTTTCCCTCTCTCCTATGCTGAAAATATACAGAAGTGAAAGTAAGTAAAAAAGTACAGTTTCTGAGTATCGAAAGTCCAGCCCTGTCCTGGTGCTCTCCAGTTGTGTCTCCACTGGCCACCAAACCAGCTGCTATTAAGGAAGTGAAGCTGTGGTGTCTTCTCTGCAGGGTTTTTCTCTTTGCTAAAAAACTTCCCTTAGACTCCCTTTGTCTTTGGATCAGACCTCCCTGGAGTCCCAAAGGCTCCTGGAGGCTCAGAAAGGAAATAACAACAGAAATGAACTTTTCCCATTTCACAGCTGACGGAAGAGTTGTTTGGTAACAGTGGGGTAATAACAAGCAGAACAATTCAGATTAGAAGTCCACAAATTCACTTAACTAACACGGCTCAGGCCAGCAGCACCATATAATGGAAGTTATTTTATGAAATACAGCCCTTATTTTAGAAGTTAATACTTGTCTTTATCTCCTTTAAGTTCTTTCTGTGAAAACTATAAATGCTCCATCCTTCCCAAAGCCTTTTCAGGCTTGCCACATGGAGTGTATAATACACCAATATTTAACATTTTGTTCAATTTTATACTTGAAAGACTGAGTCCTCAGCTCTAATCTGCTAACGCCTGCCACTTCTGGAGGTGAGACCGTGCAATGAGCTCTGAGGTGAGACACCAGCCAAAGTTTTCTGGCTGTTTGGGTAACTAAATGCTGGCGGCGATTGCCCAGGGAGATTTTTAGGAAAGGGCTTGAGAAATTTTTCTTGGAGTAGTTTCAGTAGAGTTGATTGTGCCATTGGGCAGCCTGCTGGACTAGATGACCTCTGAAGAGGCCCATCTTCCTTTCCATCGTTCACCTTTTCTTTCTTGCCTTGGTCATAGTGGCTTAGTGTTTTCTGCTTCCCGCCCATGCCAGTTTTTAGAAACAAGTATCTGATCCTGCGGTGTCTCTGGGACCCCTCATCATTGCATGAGTGATCCTGCAGCCCTTCGGATGAGGCAGACACAAGGTTCATCCTGCCCTGGAGAAGAACCTGTCCTCTTCACACCCGAGAGGAAACAGTGTAAGCTGGGGGAGTGAAACAAATCACATGTTTCTCTCTCTTTAAAAATTGTACAAGAATTCCCATGCTATCTTATTAACAGATAAAAGCTAATATTATCACCTGTCATGGGAAAAGAGGAGGAGGACTGCAACATGACCTCCTGGGAGAGACAATACGAGAACCGGCATCACGTGAGCTGTTAGACAAGTGGATCCAACAGACTAAGTTTATTTCTTTTTTTAGGAATTTCAACGGATAGCTAAAGAAAACCCTATAGTGAGATCCCTGCTGAATGCAGCCATTTCTAGATCATTCAGAGTTACTGATTTCAGCTTTAAGTTGTAGTGAAGCTTCTTTTAAAACAGAGATTGCTGCTTCTGGAAGCACTACAGACACTTGCCTCAGGCAGGTGCTATCTCTTCCAGTCCTCAGCAACTGCCACAGCTCCTTGCAGCCCCCTCACCTGAAGTGAGAAAGGACAAAATTTATCTGGCTGGAGAACATTAATCCCACAAAAAAAAAAAAAAAAGGAAGCTTAATATTCACCAAGTGCCATCCATCAACTTGGAAGTTTCCACTTTTGGACATGAAGTGATTTATTCCTTTCATTGCCCAGGACATGCAGGGCAGACACCTTGCTCTCTCTAGGCTGCATGTCCCATCCAGGAGGCACTGGCATGCTAGCAGGGGTTATTTTCCACCTTCCCCCGTTAGATAAGCTTCAGCTAGTTGGGAAGATGTCCTGAGTGAGGGCAGGAACCCACAGCTGCAGGGATAAGGAAGCCAGAAGCCTCTCATGGACATCCTGACATGGCAGAGACATCCTGACATGGCAGAGACGTGGACACTTCTATATTACCCACACAAGTAAAAAGTTTTCCTCTCCTAGCCTATTCCTACCAACATTCATGAAAAAGAAGGGGACAAAACCCAAATAAACGTTCACAGCAAAATAGGCAAGGATGAGATCACTATAAAAAAATAAGAAAAAAAAAAAACAATAATGCCTTGGCCACTGGTGTTGAGGACAACACAAGTACTTAGGGAAGGATGTTTTTTTTTCTTCACAAGCGCCTGAGGGGTATTCATTTGCTAAAAAGCATTTTCAGCAAATGAATGAAAGGGTTTGAAATGCCTTCAGGAACGCAGCCAATTCCCACCTTCAGCTCCCTCCCTCCCCCACCTTGTCCTTTCCCTGTGGTCTGTCCTTCCAGTGAAAAATCGCAAATGGAGGGGAAGCTGGTCCTGCTGCCTCTGAAGGTCACAGACACCAGGGGTTCACACCGGCTCTCTGGGACCGTCTCTGAGTGCAAGTTCCAGTGGCATCTCCCACTCGCCGCACCCATTGGCAAGATACACATATGGCTGTCAGCCCTTCTGGAGAAAAAAGTTAATATTTGTGTGTTCTACAGACTGATCAAGCATCTAACTCAGCAGTCGGGAGAAGAAATGAGAGAAGACAGAAAAAAAAATTATTGAGACCTCAAAACAGTGAATCTTCTTTGATGTTGTTTGGGACAGAGTATGACTTGTATTAACATCTCTTGGCAGCTGGGCTTTACATCAGCCATGCAGGAACACAACCAGCTC
>WHYT01013041.1:134371-148550 GCA_009806455.1 Tetrax tetrax
TAACCTCCCCTTTTTTTTTTTTTTTTTTTTTTAAGGGGGGAAAACATGAATTTGTTTGGTGTTGAGAAAAGGGAAGCAATTTTGCAACTATATGCATCAAGCAAATATCCAGATCCTCTGCACTGCACTTCACTGTCACCTCCTTTCACTGTTTCCCATTTGTTTTTATCTCCCAAAGCTTTCTACGGTCTCTCCTGCCCTCTCCTACATTTTCTCCCTAGCCTCTTGCATAAGGAAAGCCATGGATGGAAATACGCTTGGTTTACTTATCACTCTCTAAGCAGGGAGAGCAAACAAAATAAAGCCAAGTCCCTATGTGTGTGTATATCAACGCATTCCATCAATGCGAGGTGATTGACTCTATCATGCACTGCCCTTGGTCCGGACCCTGCGGGAGGAGGTAACCCTGGTCTGCTGCACTGGTAGCAGATAACTGGTATTTTTACAACTGGGCTGATATTTTTCCCCTTTGGGAAAGAAGATTGATTTTAGAAGGGGAATTTTTCCCTAGCTTGCCAATGGATTTTGGAAAGCCTCTCTGTTCAGAACAGCCTGAGTCATTTAAGCCCGTTTTCAGCTCCCACTATTTTCCCATTAAGTTTTTTTTGTAGTTTGCTTCCATGAATAGGAGCCTGTGCCATCCAGTGCTTCACTGCTCTTTCATCACTTCCAATCTCTTAGCTGCTTTCTGCACGTCGGACAAGAGAAAGAACAGGTCTTTGGTAACTAGAGTTTGTAGAAACCTGTAAGTTAATTTTAGTGGTCTATTGCAATGCAAAAGAGATTTTTGCATTTACTGTGAATGCATTAATATATTGAGATTAGCCTCAAACAGTGGTAGGAGGAGATAAGATAAGCTCTCAACATCTTTCAGAAGTAAACAGCAATGTGTTAAATTGGTTTAACAGCTTTTGGAGTTTAAATGAGGCATCTTTTTTTTTTTAATGACATATTTAGAAAAAAATAGCCCTTTAATGATACATTCACTTATATCACTTAATGTTGCATGCTACTTATTTTACAGGCATTGCTGTGCAAAGTGTCAACATCGTTGCAATTCAAAGGAAATAACTACTTCCTTAGCTATTCTGCTGATTAGCTAATTTTAAAAGTGCAGATTTTCTTCATTAAATTCTCGGCTGGACACAGCATCGACAACAGCCTTTTGTGCAGCTCCAAACACGGTGGCCCATGACTGTGACTTCCAAGGTTAGCAATAATAATGAATTCAGGTGGTCCAGATCAAAGTAGTTTTTCTCAACCTACTAGAACATTTCTGTACAGAAAAATGAGTCCGATGAAAACATTTCATCCCACCCACCATGTGTTTTCTCTGTGGCTTTGGATATTCCCTATGGACATCAGAAAAAAAGCATTTTGTCCATTGTGTCCACATCATCCACTTCAGTCTTCATTCTGCCTAAACGTCCCCTATTCACTGAGGCTAGGCAAGCAGTTCTGCACTGCTGGCAAAAGTACGGAGACATTTGACAGTGTCAAAAGAGCAGGTTGGAGGTAGGGCTTGGGTTCCTTTACAGCTATTCCCTTGCAAGGGTCCCAGATCTGGTGAGAAGAAGTGGCTGGTGGCAGCTCCAGCACCAGCTGGGCTCCACGCACGGCTGTGAGCACGGAAGCAGGCACAGGGCCCCATCACCCACAGACTCTGGGTCCTGCAGTGTGCAATAAACAAAAGAAACCCCCCAAACCCACAGACTAATTAGATTAGAAATGTTGTCCCCAGCGTGAGGGAGTATTTGTTGGGTTCTGAGAACTGGCAAGGTTACAAAATCCAGATCTCCTACAGGGAGTTATATAATCTGAACAAATTTCTCCTCCATCATAGTTTTACCAAGAAAGTATCAGCTTGTATTTTTAAGGAATATTGAGGATAGAAGAAACTAATCCCTTTTAAATTTTTAAATTTATTTTGGGGTTATAGATTGATAAAAAAGCAATTGGATAAATTGGATGAATAACTGTATCGTCTATATTTTTCCCTGTCTTCTTTAAAATGTCAATAAAAAGATGGCAGTTTTTTCCATGCCTTTTAGGAGACTATTTCACAGAGATTTTGTCCTGTTTCTTAGCTTAGACTTTCCCTTCTGTCATGTTTATCGTGCTTCCCTTAGCATCACAGTTTTGTACACTCAAAATAATTCTTTTCTGTCTGCCTGAACATAGTAATCATAACCCTATTCATTACTCAGTGAAGCTATATACATTTAGTTCATCATCTTTTCTCATAAATCCATCTTTTCAACCTCAAAATCATTTTAGCTGCTCTTTGAATTGTCTCCAATTTGTCTAGTTTTTTCCTGGTAATGAGGTGGCCCAGAACTGAATGCTGCATTCAAGGCAGGCTGCCACCAAAGTAATGGGAACCTGGATGATTTTCATTATCTGCTGTTTGACACAAAACTTCATGTGAATACATTGCAAGGAAAGGTCTGTTCTTGCAAATGTAATAACACTGAAAACATACACAGTCTTTATGCTCTGCATTTAACAATGGGGATCCCAGGCATCTAGATTTCCTGGATTGTCCTATTTTTCAATCCTGAAACTGTCCATGAAAAAAAATGGGAATTTGGCCTTTTGGCCCCGATTCCAGGTGCCAGTTTCCAGGCAGCTGAGGGCTGAAATGTGGCCAGCAGAGAATGCACTGACCACAAATCAGTCGTCTTGGTACAAAAGACAGCACAGATTTTTCTGTAATTCGGGTTTACATAAAAGAGAGGTTCCAAAGGACAAAATCAGACTCTTAGCAGGGGTGTACCCATCCCATGCTCCTCCCTCTGCTCTAACATGGTGTTGTCACTGCCTGCAAAGCAGGGAAAGGCTGTTGGATTGCAGTAAGGGACAGGACACACGGTTGCAACGCTTGCCTGGAAAGATCAAGGCTTGATTTTGCATTTCTGGCCTGGCTCCTTTCTACCTACATGTGGGAAGATGCCATGGGGTCCTGGATTCTCGTCCCGGTGCTACCCAAAGGCACAGTTTCACATTACAACCTCTCTAACGGTGGCTCTGGTCATGAGTGCCAGGGTCCAGGTGTTTATACCCTCTTTCCCCCTTAAATCCTGCTCTGTGGCAGGTCACTGCCTCCTTGGTTGCTCTGGGACATCCAGACAAGGCAGTGAGCTGGTCCGTGCCTTAGGGACACACTTTCAGGACTAACTCTCTTCCTGGAAACAAAGTCATGCCCTAATTTCTGCAGTGTGTTATCAGTAAGACTGAGCACAGCAGAGGACCGAAGTTGCAACATGCAAATGAAAAGCAAGCCCATAACCACTGTGACATTTCAAACTTACCTTGGGCCCCTTCACAGAGGAAAGGTTGGACTGAACCTTGTTCCCGACACCTTGCAGGCCTCAGGTTTTCTTCTGCGTTATCCAAAAGTTCTGTTCCTCCTTGCCCTCCTGGAAATGCATCATTCAGCTTCTGAACTCAGCTCCAGCTCATGTCAGATCATGGGACTCAGCTCAAGCCAAGCACTACACTTGAAGCATTTACTGATCCATTTTTATGGTAGAGCCGTCACATAAATACAGCACCGAGTTCTCCTTACGACCATCTGGGGACTTGGGTAGCCAGTCTAGCAGCCCTGTTATTTTGATGTTAAATAGAGCAGTAAGAGTAGAGTAAAAACAAAAATCAAAACCCACAAAACAAGGTCCCCTCACCGTTAACAGGATTTCTGAAAATTATTTCCTTCCATCCACATGCTGGCATGACAATGGCCGCTCCCCATTCCTCGCATCAGCAATAGCAAAAATCAATAGCAGGAAAAGAGGATCAATGCAAACAGAAATGGTAAGTTTTGTTTTAAAAGATTTTGGCAGAGGGGCTTTAAAAAATGATGCCATCTGTGGTATTTCTCTACATTGACAGCATGCGCTGTGGATAATGCCAGTCCCACATCAATAACATCTGCTAACGCCGCTTTCCGAGTGGTGTAATCAATCCTGCCCAGCAGGCCCTGGGGTGGAAAAGTAAGCTCACAAACTGCACCTGCCATCTGCATCCCACCCACCCTCACCCAAAATCTGGCAGCCCTCACCCAAAGCGCCTGACGAGGCCGTTGCCCAAGGCACGGGGCGTTGAGGCGTTGGGCAGAACGAGTTGGAGGGGGGGTCATCCTGCAATGATGCTGAAACTCATAACTTACTTTTTTTGCAGCTTGTCAGTCTTGAACGTAACCAGTAGTTTCCCATGAGCAGCTTTGCACGTCTGTCCCCAGTTGGACAATGTGGCTCCTGTGCCATGGCAAACCCCACATGGTCACCCGGGGACATGGCATGTCCCCGGGGCAGAGCTGGGCTGTCACCGTGCTCTGGGAATGCAGGCGAGGCTGGGCACGTACATTTTGGTTTGTCCATGAAATATTTGAGGATATGTTTTCAACACTCCCAGGGATGAGAATGAAGGGATGCAGGGAAGATTTTAACATGCTGTTCAAGGCACACAGCTGTGCAATACCTCTTACCCCAAGAAGAAAGTCTGCTTGAGGTGGCTCTTAGAGAAATTTTGCCTGTCCTTTCTGCATGAAGTCTCTTGAAAACTGCTGAGATTTGAGGTACCACCCAGCTGTCATCTTCACCCATCATAAAATACCCATTTTCCTGCTAGAACATATTGTTTGCATTCCCTCGCTCTGCACTGGCCCCAGGCAGCAACAGCAGTGCTGGGAGCGCAGCATTTGTCACGCTGAGCAGCAGCCCCTACATCCCCAAACTCAGAATCTCCAAATACATTTATATAACGTTGCAGTTACGAGCGATTCCTTTGAATTTGATAGCAAAGTTCACTGGGCAGTAGTAGGAGGTGGGACAGGAGCAGATGCATTTTCTCTTGGGGCTGGATGGGTTAGTAGCCTTCAGCTTGCAGCCCTGAAAGCATCCATAGGGGCTTGCCAAAGCATAACGGAGGTTAGGATAAGTCAGGCAAAATAAAAGCGGTCAAACCACACACATTTGATAGATAATCCCAATACATGGAGGAACTGGTCTCCTGCTACTCTCATCTGATATCCCCTTCTGCTGAAACTCTAGGCTGGGGTGCTGGGAGCGGGGTGAAGCCCCAAAGCGCTCGTATTGAAGGGAACATTTCACCCAGATTGAAAGGAATGGCTTTTCCACAGAGTCTGAAACGTGTTGAACAAATACCACAGTTTTTTTAAAAAGGTTTTACTTTTTGTAGACCTGAAAATAGGGATTTCACTTTCACATCCATTTTTAGCCAGATTGTGAGCGTTTATTGCTTTCTCTCCACGTACAGAAAAAAGCAAATGCTCCCTTCAGAGTTGTTTACTTTTAATAGCGCAGAGCCAAGCAGTTGTTTTAATTAGAAGGTTTTCTAAAGACAAGGGCATTTCCCTAATACCTTTCCTGTGTCGAGACTGAACAGAATGGCAAACTTGGTACAAGAGCCTGACCACTGCTGCTCCTCAGCAGTATCCTAAACACAAACCTCTGTCCATGCAGCAAGTAACCAAGCATTCCCGGTCTCACTGCACATCCCTGGGAGCGGCATCACAGCAGGAGAGGTGATGCATGACCTGAACAGTTGCATTACTGCACAAGCACCATTTTGGCACTTGCAGGAGTTTGGGAAAAGGAAGCAAAAAGGAGGAGAATGACGTGGTGAACTTGGCTAGATAAAGTTTCATTTGTCAGAGAACTGTTGAGGAAAAAAGGCTGATGCATTCCAGCCTGTTGTATAGTGTATTACAGAAGCAATCTATTTTTGTTCTGCTATTATGCCATGGAGAATTCATCTCTCTGCAACAGTAGAAGCGATAAAGGAAAAAATTGTCCCTTTTCCTGTAAATCAACTCCAGTACTTTGGGCTGGGTTGTACTTGCTTTCCTTGCAGATGAATGCAAGCCTGTATTTTCCCAAAGGAACTCCGTAGTGGAAGCCAAGGTGCTCTTGAAGATCAAGTGCAAAACTCAGTGACCCGGGACAAGAGAATAAGCCTTGAAAATAATCAGCCTGAGCTGGCATCTGAACCACAAAGTAAATCAAACACTTGGAGCTTTGAAAAGTTCAAAAGGCTTTAAGAAAGATAAAATCACTTGCCACTGAGCTTCTTATTTAGAGTCTTGATTTTTTTTTTTTTTTAATGCAAATAAATATTTCCAGGGAGCTACTACAAATTCAGTGTCATTGTTTGGAACAAGAGAAGGCCAAAATGCTCCATCCAAGAGGAGGACTCGAGCCTCTATATACTGGAGGACACAGAGCCTTTGATGACAGCCAAGATGAGAGCATTCGATGTGTCCCGTACAGAGGCGCTGCCATGCACATCGAGATGCCTTCTGGTTATGCCTTATAAGAACGGTACTGAAACAATTAAAAGCAAAAGCAAGTACTTGCATTCAACCCATTTGTGCAGTCATATCAAAATTAATCTTAAAGCCACAAACGAAAAAAAAGAGCTTTGGAAAGTGTAGGCTTTTTTTTTTTTCCCTCTTTTATATCACTTCAGCTGTGGGCACGGACCCCACCGTACCATGCAGTGACTCATGGTGGCCGAGACCTTGCCCTGAAGGATACATGCAGATGCACTTTCTGTTGGCCAGCAGCTGCAAGATGCACACCCTGGGCTTCACGGAGACCTAAGGAGTACCTCTTTGCCGAGAAATGCAAGGACAGGATGGACTATGCCAGGCTGGCAGATGCTGCTATCCCTGGCTGCTGGGAATGACTCTCCCAGGGGACGCAACAGGCTCAGACCTCCCAGAATGGCTTCCTCTGCTACTTACTGCTAGAAAACAAAAAAAAATATCACCTCTGCCCCAGGAGAAAACAAGCAATATCAGGTCAGCGTGGACAGACAGGCGGGGAAACCAAAAGAAATAATAAGGGGCTTTGATAAGAGTGCAAAACAGCGATATCAACACCCCAGTTCTCAAACCATTTCAGGCTGCTGTAGGTGTGCAAGGCAGTGTCTAAACAACAAAGCCCCTGCAGCCTCCAGAAGGTCAGCGAGAAACCACACTTCTACTGCCTCTGGGGCTGCCAGCAGCGAGGAGGTGTTTGGGGCCAGCCAAGACGGGCTCTTGCTACCTGGAAGGCAGAGATGAGCTTTGCTCTGGTGATATTTGGATTAGCCTATGTTTTTTGTTCGATGCCTGCTTAGCTCACTGCAGAGCAGGGAAATCATCTGAGATGGGAGAGGTGCCTTTTCCTGCTCTAAACAGGCACCCAGCTACAACTGGTCAAAAACTGGGTGCACCACCCTGCAAGGGCTGCTCTGAGTGAGATGCTCTGGGGGCTGCTGAGGACGAGGTGGCCCCTGCGAGGCTTTGGGAAGCTTTAACACAGGGAAAAAAAAGTAGGGAGGAAGAAAAGAAAGAAAGAAATCTGAAGAAAACTATAGAAAATAGAAAAGGCATAGAGTATGAGAATAAAACACGAGCTCCCTTTGTCCCTGCTGTCTTTAGGAAGGAAGGGGGAAGCGCGGTGGGGAGGGAGCCGCAGTCGCTCTTCTCGCTGCGGGGACCTGCCACACGTGTCCCCTGGGAACTGCAGAGCTGGCAGCACACAGCAGCCTCATTTCACTGAAAGAAGGGGGAAAAGCAGGGAATGCAGCCAAGGAGGGAGACGCACAAAGGAGGCAGCAAGGCTCTGAAGCAAGGAGCGAGGAGAAGACTCACTGGTTCCCGCCTGGGGGACCCAGAAAGGCCACCGCCTCAGTCACACAGGGGTTACGGCGATGTACAGTGCAGAGAGCATCCTCTGTGGAAAAGGATGGTGCTGTTTACGTGATTTATAGCCAGATAAGATGATTTATAATAATGAATAATGAATTCCTACATGTGTTAACTGGAGCAGCAGCACAAACCTGACACCATCTAAGATCAAAGTGATTGGTTCGACCCCATCTCCCCAAGCGCACCTTTCCCCAGCGTTGCCCTGTCAGCACCTTGGTTCACGTTTAATATTTACGCAGCACGGGGTGCCAGGAGCGCAGGGCAGCCGGCTGTGCCAAGTGCACTGTAGCAGCCCTCCTTCCTGCCTCATGCAGCTCAGTTGTCTTCTGCATTTGTTCTGCAAGGTGAGCAGGCACCCCAACAGCTTCCTTCTTGCAGTTTTAATGATACTTTTCATTTACTGCGTGTTGGCAATGCTCTCAGAACTGCAGAGGGATCAAAATGAGTTTGACCCCGTTCCCAAGACGTTCAGCTGGACTGGCCAAAGCAAGCAGGAGGTACCTGGAAACACCAAGCAGAGCAAACTGCCTCCAGAAGTGACCTTTGGTCCTTTCTGTGGGATGCTGAGGGCCCTGGGAATGGCTGGAGCCTTGAGTCCTCACTGGCCTCCCAGGAGCCCCATGATGACAGCGATGATGGTGATGCGCATGGCTCAGATGCAAGCCCCCCAACTATGAGTCGGAGGGACAGGGAGCTGCAGCCCTCAGTCCTGCGTGGGGTGATTATTTATTGGCTGTTGATAACTCAGTTCTTCTGGGAATGAAGGGGAAAACCAACAAAAATACATGGTTTTGGAAAAAATGCCAGTTCTGATGTTTTAGCCTTCCTGCTAAAAGCCTGGGTGATGGTTTTGGTGAAAGCTGCTGGAGACTGAGTCTGTTTCTTAAATCTCAGGAGATATTTTCAAATATTTTTCCTGTTGGCTGCGTTGTATCATCCCAATTTGCATTGCAGACATTTACACTTGTACTCCATGATTTCCATTTTTTGCTTACAAACATTTCGTGGAAAGAAAACAGGCATTTTTGAGCTGCACTAATTCTAATCTAATTTCAGACATTGGTAAGGTAAGGTCAGCATTCTGTCAATGACAAATTTAATGAAAATAAAGGTCCAGACACCAAAATGTTATGGAACTGGATAAGGCTCTTTCACTGCTGTCATTACAATTGATAGTTCTATTCAGTCACTTGAAATTTTATTGATTTTTTTTTTTTTCAAGCACTCCACCTTAAACTTATTTTTCATTTCAGGAAATCAATACTATGGATCCTTTGACACAAGGCATGCAGCATTCTGCCATAATATGTATTTCATGATGGAAGGAGCTGGGATTTTTTTTCTGCTCACTTCTTTCATCATGAAAATAAACTGAAAATCTCGGTTACTTATAAAAATACAAATCTGGGGAAAGCTTCATGCCCTTGATTCTCTGCACTACATCACCTGTGCTGCTGTCTGCCATGGAGATTTTTTTCCCCTCCAAGCCCTGCTGCTGGTGAAAGGCAGAGCTATGAATGTGCGATGAAGTTCATCTAACAGCTCTGCTAAGTGGAAATTTTTTTGTTCTTCTTCTGTCTGTTTTTCTCTCTTTGTTTTTTTTCTCAAATCTGCTTTCCTGGGTACAGGCGGAAAAATCTTATCTTGCAATTTCGTCAATAGAATGAAAAAAAATAGGTTTTGCACGGGCAAAGGCTCTGGTCTGGAGCACTGGGCCTCTGCGGAGCCACTGGGTGAGACCAGAGGTGGGCGAGGAGCCTGGCCCACTGGAGACACCACTTTGTTGACTGTGGGGACCAATCTACACCACCTCCCTCTCCAAAACCACACTTTCAAGCCCACATTCAGCAGCCCTGGGCTGGCCTTTCAACACCCACCCAGCCATGCCGTACCGACAGCGTTGCGGAGTGCATCATGCGAGCGCAGGTGACTCAGCACCAGTAAAGTCTGTTTTGGGGCAAAACGTGAGCAGCAGCAGAAGGTGCTGCCCTTCCTCACCAGCCTTGAGTGGTTCTGATGGTCACCTTTGCTCTTCCCAGTTGATAGATGAAGGACAGGCACCCAGTTCCTAACTTTCACATCATGTCTCCATGCTGTATTTTTCCTAGTAAATGTAGAATTTTCAAAGCTTAATCTGTGCTTGAATAATGCCCACTGTTTTCCTCTGTCAGGAAAGCTCTAGGGACCAGAAAGAGCAAAGTCAGATCCTTTCTCAACCCAAAGAAGCTGACCCTTCTGGTTAGCTGAGGTCTTTAGAAACACCCCGTACTCGGGATCCAACCATCTTTCTGAGTGATAAATAATTTAGTTCTGGGTGTTATGAATCCCTGGCTTTTTATGAGTATCAAAATTTATTACAAGTATAGAAAATATCACCTTTATAAATAATTAACACTGGTTACACAAAATTACTTTAGTAAATTGTCTGAAATTTAAGTGAAAAAAATGGAGTATTTGTCCCTCTCCTTCAGAAAAAGAGAAAGGTGAGGGAGCAATAACAACGTAAAAGCATACAGGAGGGGTGAGTGGACTACATCTCTCTTCTTAGTATCTCTCCGACCCAACGGATTTGTGACTACAGCTCTGCAATTTTGAGGTAAATTAATTCAATTCAGAAAGAAGCAGGAGAGGAAGAGAGAAGCTTGCAGTCAGCATTTGTATAGGTGCAAGAGATATAGAAAGACAATACCCAGCATCTATAGCCTATTACATCCACCACTAAACCAGAATGCTATTAGCAGTCCTGGCACAACAGAGAACGGGAAGGGAGATAAAGAAAGAGAAGAAATCAGGATTGATGTTCTCTTCCTGTATTTGTTATCTTACAGAAAACAGCAGCAGAATACAAATCAACCCACCCCACGTACAGGAGGGTGGGATTCTTTGAGACTCTTGTTTTATGGACGAAATAAATTCAGTCATTGGGGGATGAAAGGCTCTGTAAGTGTAAAGAAAGTATAATTTTTTTTTTTCTCCAGTCAAGAGCTTTCGGAACAGAGACTGGTGTGAAGGGAAACGCCAACAGTGGCTTGGCTAAGGATGGTCACAATTTTCCCTTATCTGAAGAAACTCAGATTTCTTCCACTCCTTTCATGGCAACTCCTATCTGGAGATGACAGTAAAATGGCACATAAGGATTAAGGAATTGTTACTCATTTGAAAAAATTAAAAAAAAAAAAAAAAAAAAAAAAAAAAAAAAAAAGAAAAAGTAAATAAAAGCTTTTTTAAAGGAAATGAGCTGGCTAGGGAAAAGTATGTGGGCAAAAGTGGAAAAAAAATATGTTCTTCAAGTTTCAGCAGAGACTGCCAGTCTGCTTCTTTCCAGTCTGCAGTTCTCCACCTGAAAACATAAATTTATATGCACTACAGACCAAGTCAGCATCTGTTACACTTCTGAGGGAGTCTGTACCTTCCTGAGAAGGTAAAAACACAGCAAGCACCAGGCTGGCAAAGCTCTCCCACCTCACCACCACCGTCTCCTGTTCTGTACTAGCGGCACTGCCAAGTTATTTCCCACATTACAGTACGCCTTGAAAAGCAAGGGAGTTTTCACAGCTATCTATAGACTGGACACAGTAGGAAGAGCTGAACTCAGACTAAAAAGCTACCCAAATGTAGCTTTTCATATGTCTTGTAGATGAACATGTTATGTAGACAGCTTTTCTGGCTCATGCCCTTTGCTAGAATATACTGATTTACAAGGCAGAGTCGAGAAATCCGTCATTACAATATCACTCATAAGCACACAGCCCTTAAATTACCATCACACCAAACATCCCCGAGCAGCTGGGATTCTTGGGGTTTCCAAATACACTGTGCCCAGAAGGTGGTTTCTCTGCAAAAAATCAAACCACAATCTAAACCAAAGGGCACTTTTCAGATTGGTGATGAAATTCTTAATTACACAGCATCAACCGCAGCAGTACTCGGGAGAAGCAAATTCTCTTACAAATTATGCACATACATCAAAACCACCCTCTGTTTCAGAGACAAATGCCCAATCAATCCAATCTATTTTGCCATCTACAGTAGACGCTGCATCAGGCCATTTCATAACTATAAATTTTAATACATCTTTCCTGACTATAGTCAGTCAACTTGTTATTATCTAGACTCAGGGAGGGAGCTGAACTCACCCAAATAAAGTAAAGCACAGTCAAACAAAACCAGTAAAATCAGATTGTGAAAATAAATGTTTTATTTTCTATATTACTCTTGCTGAAAAGTGGAGTTACGATGTAGAAAAAGGTCAACGATGGGAATAAAAGTGTTTTACTTTTGATGTAACACAGCTCATTCGCAACTGGATAATCTGCCCACACATAATTAAAAGTTGACAGCATCTGTATTGTGAGCTAGGCGAGAGATTAAAGGAAAAAGCAAAGTTGATTTTCTTTCAGTCTTTCCTAGGACGCTGCTGCTTGGTCCAGGTGATGGATTAAGGTGGAGCTGAAGTGCAATTTACAGCTCTGTCCCCTGGGCTGCCTTTCCGGAGACAGGAGAGCAGTGATGGAACAAGCGCAATCCTGATCACTTGGCAAAATGTATAATGTGCTTCCGAAACATAAGGGGCAGGGCCACAGACAGGGGTTTAAATAAAACCAGTTTGTGAGGGAAAAATCTATTGCTAAGCTTAAGTCAAAGCTGCAGCCAGTGCCCAGCTGGCTGGGGAGGACGGAGCAAAGGCAACGGTTTCATCAGGAGAATTGGATCAAAGCGACCATCGTGCAGCTCTTCTGGTGCTACGATGTGCACATTGAGGAGAGGCAGATAACGGTTAGAAGAAATCCTGTACATTCAATAATCATCCTTTTCTGTACATTCAGTAATCATCCTTACAGAGATTTGATTCCCTATTACATCGTTCTGAATTATATTAGAGGTAACACACAGAATAAAGATTGGGCTCCCTCATTCTTTTATGCTTCTAAACCCAGCTGGAATGCTAGAAAACAATAAAGCTCATTTTTCTTTTTTTTAATCCCCTCTTTACTTAAAGGAAAAGGTGCTTGATAGTAGTTTTAAGATTAAGAAGGAAAGGGGTATTTAAAAAAGAAACATATTCCTCTTGGGTCACTATGAAAAGCTGTTTCATTGCTGCCTAGAACCAATGGAAACAAAGCCAGCATGTCATCAAATCCTTAATACTGCATTAGATCTAATTGAATCTCTTGCATCTATTTTTAATGAGCAGCTCGTTTGTTTAATGTGATGGCTACATAATCATGAGTTTGTTCTCTACTTGGGACATATTGGCTCTAATGCGATGATATTTAATTACTATCTTTCAAGGAATTATAAGAAACAAGTGGCCAAGCTTGAGAATACAGTGAATTATTCCTTGTCCACTGGACCGAGGAGACTGCACCCCATTTACCTCTCTGGTGTCCCCGAGAGGACCGAGCCTTTCACCTCAGGTTTCTTCATCAGCATTTAGCACTGGATCTCTGTACAGAAACCAGCCCAAAAACCAACACATACAAATGCATTACTGGGGTAAGACTTTCCATAAAAAGGATTAAAAGCCTCATATTAAATGTGCAATATTGAGCAGTAAGAACGAGAATGCAATCCAGCTGTTGAGACTGAAACAGCAGCGCATATTGGGAATGCACATCTGTTTTCATAGAAACAGCATCATCTGTTCTCCTTGCAGCTATGTGACCCTATTTCTCTCTACTGTAGTGCCCAGAAACGGCTTTAAGAAGCCACCAAGACTCCTGCCAGGATCTGCCTGTCCCTGTTTCTGTCCCCCAGGCCCATGACTTGACATGCTGTCACTTGTCACCGCTCAGCATCTTCTCCTCCGCTCTGCTCCAACAGCTGGTTATTGGGGAGGGAGCTGACAGGAGTGGAGGTGAGGGAATTATTGCTGGTAATAACATCTGCAGCCAATCCAGCCTTCTTCCCGTGCTTTGTTTTAACCAAACCTGCTCCGTATGAAGGGATCGATCACCTGTAAATCCTCCCAAAGTGCTCAGGTTGAAGAGACGCTCCCGAGACCTGCATGCCTTTCAGCTATTGGTTTTGCCTCAAAGGCGCTTGTTCCTCGATAAAATTAATAATACCCCTTAAAGACGCAAATAACAAACCTTCACCCTCAATCCAGCCCCATCTCACACGGAACAGCCTATGCCCCTTGATTTGTCCTTTTTAACTAAGATCAGTACTTCCATTTTCACTACAAATGGCTCTTCCAGTATTTTTACAGAAGGGCTGCATGCTGTGCCTTACCCTTCCAGCCAGCCCCGAGCACGAAGGGGTTACCAAGCAGTAAGCGCTCCGCGCAGTGGGGCTGAATGTGGCTAATTTCTCACCCAGCCAATTTGCCATTCTCTCTCTTAATGCCATTACTCTTCCCCTCAGTGTAAGCCTCCCTCACACGCGACCCCATCAATAATGCTGAGCTGAACGCAGAGCTTTGTTTAAAAAAAAAAAAAAAAAAAAAAAAAAAAAAAAAAA
>WHYT01013041.1:149715-205375 GCA_009806455.1 Tetrax tetrax
TTTTTTTTTTTTTTTTTTTTTTTTTTATATTCTATATTCTTTGGTTTTCAGCTGCTCATAGATTCTAGAAAGAATGAGCTAATTTTTCCCACTTCTTCCTCTCAATTTTTTTCCGCAGTATAAATAATACATAATAATAACAATATTGGCTTTATTTGGAAGAAGTGGAATCTGTCTTAGTGTCAGACCCAAGCTGGAGGCAGCCACAACATGGATGAGGGTTATGCACCGTGATGAAACCCTCATGTTACGCAGCAAGGACCACGAACCAGCAAACCCATCCTTGGCTAGATGTGCTGGAGGAACACCAGCAAAGGGACGCACAGGGATGCATGACCTTTTAGAGGGGCAAAAACAAGCCAAAGTCCTTTCTAAAGCAGGAGGCACAACAACACAAACGCAGACCCAGGCTGCCCACACCACCTTGCCAGTGACTCAGCACCGAAACCCAGCCTGTCCTAGGCCCAACCAGACAGCGCAGTCTCCTGTGACTCATCCTCAAAACAACAGCAAAGCTGCCAAAACACGAGTGGGGAGTTGTGACAAAGACACCAGTGTTCTGGGTTGGACCAACCCACCAGTTTCCTATAGGAGAGCACAGCAATTTTAGGTTGCTACTACTGACCTGGGAGCAAGTAGGTCTTCATCTCTGCAGGCCATGGGCAAGATGGGGCTGCTGCAATGGGCAGCCAGGGGGTAATTAATTAATGGCAACAAGTTAATAAGTAACAGTAGTTGGCTAATTAGCTAATAAGTAATTTACAGCAGTGGACCCATGTCAGCTGCCTGGCTGCAGTGAGAGGGTATGGATCCAGATCTCTGTAGATTGACAGCAATGTCCTTGATGTTTTAGCTGCATAAATAAATAAACAAATAGATCACACACACACACACTTTCCTTCAGAAATGAATGTGAATTTTCCACACACGCTCAAGGAGCAATCCTCTACTCAAGGTTTCCTGCCATCCGTGTCCCGAGGACTCCCACGTAACATAGGATCCTGCTCCAGCCTCTGCTCACATCCCTAAATCTCCTCTGCCAGGCTCTGCTGCCATAAAGCAGCTGCTAGTGCTAAGTGACTTTCTGCACCAGCGGTCCTCTCGTGAGCAGCACTGATTTTTCTTTCCTTAGCAACTGAAGACGCGGGGTCTGACTTCAGTCAATTGATTTTGATGGGGATCGCATCCACTTGCACGGGGAGGAATTGGATGCGCTGCGAGTGTCTCGGTCCCTGGCTGAACAATTGTGCTAACAGCAAGGACGCAGCGGCAACAGATTTCAGGCTGTCGCAGGCAGCAGTAACAGTCAATCACCTGCATGAAATGACTGTGTTACAGTAAATCCTCCCATTCCGTGGAGTGAAACCATCCTGTTCCCGGCCTTTTCGGAGTCAAAGAAGCAACTCATTTCTTGATGAAACTCAGCTGGCCTTTAGTTTCCCATGGGAACACGTTGCACAGTAACTTCGTAATCTGTGATCAAAATGAAGGAACGCAAGCTTGGCAAAGCTTTTAGATGTCAATTCCCCCAGCACCTGCTTGCTGTTGTGCACTCTTATTCTGATGTATTAGTATTTATAAACCACAAACTGCTTTGCTGGGTGTATACTTCTGTAGCAGCTTGACCTCTCAGGCAAGACCTCAGTCCAGTTGCAAAGCTGCGGCAGAGGAGCTCACAGAAAACAGCCCCAGCACCGTGTCCCATGCAGTGAAGGTGACCCCTGTCCTGTGACAGTCATGCCATGCTGTCAAGGGGTTGGCTGGCCACAGCCACATCCCAGCTGATCAACAGATGTGGAGAACTTGGCCATGGGTGTTCTACTGCCCCGTGATGGGTTTCTGGATACTTTTAACCCTAAAAACACAGTGGGTACAACCAGGAGGCTCTCACATGTTGGGTGCCCTCTTCTCCAGCCCCTACCAGTGCTGCTAGTTTTCTTCCCTGATGCAGGAGGAGCAAATATATTACCCACCACGGCAAATGCCAGACAAATAAACACAGGCGCTTTTCAGGCCCTGATGAGTAGGTCACATCTCTCCCCAGAGAATAATCTCCCAGAAATCGACACATAACATTGAAAGACAAATGAGAATGAAAAGGCCTCTCAAATTTAATAGCTTCCATGAATTACACTGCCTCTCATCTATATGGACTGTCACTCTTTCCATTAAAGAGTCACTGTCATCAGTAATCCATTTTAAGATTTATAGACGTGGAGATTTATAGACTTACTGTTCTTATCTGGGTTTGGTTTTTTTTTTTTTTCCATGCATCTCCACGGGTCCCCAAAAGGTGGGATTCTATCCAAAACCTCCACCCTGCATCTGAAAATATAAACCCGCAACGGGATGGCAGGCTTTTGAATTGGATGCCAACAAAAGTAATAATACTGATAAGGACAGCAAGGATGATAACGTAGTGACGGGAGACGGGGGAATGACGGCAAGGACAAGAAAGGATAAAAGATGAGCAGGAGAAAATAAGAAAGGGATAATCCATGTTTTAATTTATTTTTCACAAATTCTCACTCTGTAAGTTCACTAATTTCTTAAAAGAAAGAAAAGAATTAGGTTACTTTTCCTCTTTAGTCATTTTTTACTTAAGAGAAAAAAAACCCTGCATCCTTGAAGTGAATCTATTCAGATCCAACTTTTGCATCCAAGAAGGCCACTTCACAACGCTCGCAATAAAGAATATACTCAGGTGGGAGTACACTGACATTACAAAGCCTCTTCAAACAGCTACAGGAGTTTTAGTATAGATGAGCCTCAAGCTACCTGCTTTGCATATTTTTATTTGATTCTAGTGCAGTTGCACAGTTTGTTCTGATAGTAATTGAATACCCATCTGTGGATTAATACCTCCAGCACAAAAGAATTTGAATATGTACGTGCTGCTTGAAACTAGTCTGTTTGCATGTGCAATTCGATACTGAGTAAAACGGCAAATACTTACATGACTTAGAAATCAAAGTCCTTTTCAAAAGCCTCTAACTCATTCTGAGCCTGGTTTTGGGACGTGTGTGTGAGAAAGATCTGCGTATCCTTGCTCCATTATTCTACGTATTACACTGACAGCAGGTAGTGTTCGAGGCAACTCCAAAAAAGTAGCATTGGACAAAATCCCTTAGGTAACCTTTAAAATCTCCATTCCTGCTAAGTATTGCTTGGTATTTTTGTACACACTTGTCTGTAGGGAGAACTAGAACAAATCCTTCTCTGAGTTTTGTTGCTGTGTTAGACAAAGCTGGTACATTTGGTGAGCTACTGAAGAAAATACTTTGGTACAAATGGCTACGGTGTAAATCAGTGGAGGTCTGCAGGCAGCGCTATCCATGTGTATTAAAAATAAGGCTCTCTTCCCAAATCAAATTTGCTTAAAGAACAGTGAACTGTGGGGACTGAATGTGTAATGCATTCCAATTAGCCTCCACCTAATCACAGCTATTACCACGGGCTATCGTCACATTGGAAGCTGTGTCTGTGCTGATCCTTTACAACATGCACATGTGATGGCTGTCAAAGTAATTATCAGCACAAATTTCACTTTCTATTTGTATTTTCTAGCTCCAGACAGAGAGAAACTTTACTGGTGGATTAATTTTGCTGTGCTCTTGGGGAAAGGCAGAACAGCGCTAGGACTCATTTTAAACTGATCCTACTCGAGCTTGGCAGCAGGTAGGGTTACGACCCGTGAATTCAAGAGCTGGCTTCCTCTGCTCTTATGTGTTACACAGGAAGGAAATCACAAAGCCAAAGCTGTTAGAGTGTCCTCCTTGAACAAATAGTTTCCTAAATAAGTGCCCTGGGCTCATTGCCTTTAATAATCCCTCGATTGAATGTCATTAATATGCGTGGTTTTTTCTCCCAACAACATTGTTCTCTTGCAAAACAGTTTCCATACCGGGTCTTTTACGCACTCTGCCTTTTACACGGCACAACAGCTATTTGCGAAATAAAATTCAACAGGGCAGACCTGTAAATTACGGGAGTTTAGTGTGCTTACACCTCTCTTGTCCTATCTTTAAGGTGACACTGGACAGAGGTCCATGTCACGGAGCAACGTCATTGCGGAGACCCTGCAAAGGAGCGGAGTGCTCAGTTACAGCCAAATTCTTCCTCTCTGGAAAGCGCATTACTGTAGTTTGAGCACCAAGGGGATGCTTGTGTTGTTCCGTGGGCTGCCCAAGAAAATGGGAAAATGGTGCAGAGCTTGCTCACTCTTCCAACGCTCCTCCTGCATCAGGAGGAGGGCTGTCTGCAGGGGCCTCCTCCTCCCCTACCTGAAGGCAGCTGTTTGAAAGTGCACGAACTGGCAGTTAGGGCATCTTCCCAAACCCATGGATCTTGTAGATCCAAGAGGAAAGGAGACATAGTACCTGGAAGCACAGAAGCTATTACCTGCAGCTGCTCCAAAGGCTCTTTACAGGACAACCAGCTCCTGCATGATCTGCTGTAAGATCCTCCCCACTGCCCGCCCCATCGTGCAGGTGCTGCAGTCGGGCACTGTCGGTGGGCACCGCTGAACAGTTCCCACCTGGATTCACAGCAGCAGCAGAGGCTGGAGCAGCAGTCTGGCAAATGGCCTCTCTCCTTCCCCACCTCCCTCACCCCAAGTGCCCTCAGTCTCTGGGCAGGGCCGGTCATGCTGGAGACCCAGGGGAGAGGGAGGCATCAGCCTCCATGCTCGCGTGAGAGCATGCAGACGAGCGCGTGTCATCAGGTATTAAATACATCTGCAGACAAAGCAGATGATTGAAAACGCCATTTTGCAGCCTCCTGGCAGCAGCTGCCACACTGACAGGGACCCACGCAGCATCAGACAGTGGCAGAGACCAAAACTCATTTTTTACACACACAGCCCCCCTACTTTAGGTAGTGATTTAGAGATCAGAGGAAGGACTTGACAATTTAATATTTAAACAATTTGTTTCATGTTTAGGCCATCATGTTAATGATCTGTGTGTCACAACAATAATCAAGTGGGGTGGAAATTCACTCGCAATTAGCCACTTCTCCTGTCAGAGCCTACAGCGCATCAGGCCCATGGCTTCTAATTTTAGCTAAATGCTTGCTTTAAAATCTAATTCACATTCTGTTTTCCCCCTAAATCCACAAATACTTGTGTTCCCCATGGGTCTGTATATAAAGTCTCCCAATTGACAGGAGATGTCTGTGACAGCGTCTGCTGCGGAGCTGGGCCCTTCCCTCCTCCCTGCCCTTCACCCTTTCAGATCCTTTTTTGCCCCTGCGATGCCCAGACGGCTGCAGTCCTCTCCCTGCTGTCCCAAGAGAAAAACATTTAATTTCTGCGTACCATGCTGAGCAAGACATCTGCCGTACCCCTCATGGCTTCTGTCCATGCACTATAGAGTATCCTAGCAAAGTTGAAGGAAAACAGTGTCATTTAAAAAATTTGGGTACCCATCAGGGAAAATAGAGGCAAAGCCATAAAATCACATATCCAGGCTGTGTTTGAACTATTCAAGCAGTGAGAAAATAGTCTGACTGGTCCTGCTGCTGCTTTGCAGCCCTTATTCAAAACCAGATTTAAGCCTCTCGCATGAAAACACCCTTCTCTTGCCTCGTTATTTTCCCTCTTTAATAATCTGCATTGTGCTGGTACTAATCCCAGCCAGAGGCCTGTTGTGCTAGAGGCGGTGCATTCAAAGCCAAGAGCAGTGGCCTAAAGAGCTTTAAACCTCACTAATTTTGGTGCAAATTATGTAAAACAAAGTGTTTGCAGCACTGTTCAGCAAGCTGGGGAATTTCTTCGGGAACTCATACTCTGTTGAAAAACAGGGTTGGACTCTTTTCTTTTCTTAAATAAAAGCAAAACATTAACCTCACCGCCAACAACTTTTACCAGCAGTAGCCTGCATCATTTTTACGATAGCAGAGAGTTTTTGACCGATTGTCCTGTGGGTACCAAACCTCAGCTCTGCTGTGGTGGAAACCTGAGTAACAACATCCACAGCAACGCGCTGCCGCGCACCTCCTCAACATCTTTATTAATGATGTACAGCCCAGCCCCGGCTGCTCACCGACGCTTACCGCCAGATTTATGGCTTACTTCCAGGGCCTTTCCCACTCCTCTTAATTTATTACCACAACAGTGTTCATACATAAGCGTTTCGTGTTAGGGAACCAGCAGCGTGTTGGTAGCATTACAGCAAATGAAGTCTATTAAAGCTCCACCAGTTCAGGCAGCCAAAGTCTCAGGGAAGCCAGTCTCCCCCAGCTAACAAGCTGCAAAGTTGCTTTTTTAGCCCTTGTAAAGTGGATGTTGCTTTTTTAGCCTTTGCGAAGTGCTTAATGCCATCGTAAAAGAGTGGTTTGCATCTGGCCACTAGCTCCTGCGAGGCGTCCCCAGGAGCGTGGCCGCAAAATGCTCTCTTCTGCTGAAGTCTGAGCTGAGCCCCTTCGCCTCCCTCCCACCAAGTCACCACAATTCAGCTCGCGGAGGGTGATCTCTTTTTCCCTTTTTCCAGCACAATTTGATTGTATCTAAACCTCCTCAAATTCACACGTCAGCTCCTGCTTCCTGTTAAATTTAACTGCTTTCTTTCAAGATTTTTTTTCACTTTTGCCCCAAACTGTATTAAAGGGCTGGCAGGCTCCAAGAAGCATGTTTCCAGGGGACCTCAGACCATCCCCACACCAGAAATGACGTGAAAAATCTAAGACTGAAGAGCGAAGTCTGGCCTCTGTAGTTTTCAAAGACTTTGCACAGCGTCATCCCACTACAGACCCTGAAGAGAGAAAATGGAGCAATTTCCTTCTTTCTTGGCATCCCTGCTTGATGTGCCACCTCAGACACGGAGCTGCACAAGCCTCAGGGGCCTCCTAGAGAAGAGATTCCCACAGCTCTCTGAAGCCAGCCCTGGGGAAGCAAAGCCCTCGCAGCTGTAAGGGTTGGCAGCCTTGTTCTCCACCATCAGTGCACCCGAAGGACGGGTTCGCAACCAGCTAGCATTACTTGAAGGTAATTTGCTCTGTCAGATGAGACTTTTGGACTGGTTCCCTCAACTAGCGTGGTCAGAGATGGCACCAGCCTCCCCTACCCTTTTATATTTCGTGTTATCCTACTCCAGACAAAGTATAAACCTGAGACCATCGCTGACCTGGGTCAGTCCCAGGCAGTCCCTAGCTCCAGTCTGGTTTACCCCAGGCGTGCAGGATGGCAGTGATAGAAAACCATCCAAGGAAGCTCGCTCACAGGCCAGGCAACAATAGTGAAGGCCCTTCATAGTTTTTCTGTAATTACATTTTCCATTTTATCCAGAATGAAAAAGCCATATACGTTTTAATATGATCTAATAACAATCACTCTGTGAATCTAAATTATTTAATAGTAAATGATCCTTTCCAGTAATGTTTTTAGCCATTCTAACAGAATTTATTAGTAATTTATTAAATTTGACAGGTGATAACAAAAGGCTATAGAAAAGTATTCAGCTTTATTACAGTCTATAGTACTTTTCCATAAAGGTTAATATGGACTTACCACTCCTAATAATTAAATGGCAATACTTCTGCTGAGACTCTTCAAACCGTATAGTTCTGCCCTTTCAAGAACAGTCCTTCATTTTACATTTATGTTCTACTCCACTCTTCTTCTGTGGTTTTCTCCATCAATAAGCTACATTTGCAGAAATTTTGGGATGTCTTCTCTTTCCTCTGCAAGTACTACTGGATACGCTACAGTAAAATACAAAATAAAATCTACCGATCAAGACAATTCTAAAGCTGTCAACATATTTTGTTCCCTAACTATATATTCAAATAATCTCAGAAGTATTGTAGTCTTCTCTTGGAGCTGATAAGCCATTTAATGTATTATTCTGGTGACAGACAAGCTGGCGTTTGCTACAAGCATTTTTATGATTCAGTAGTTTTCAGAGAGACTAGAAAACTAAGCAGCAGATTTACACTATAACAAAATAAAAGCAGAGATCTCATCTGCCTGATGAATGACTAAAGCAGCTTTCATCTGCAGACTTTCAGCTAGTTTGCCTGAAGGTGGAGAACTTATTGTTTAAGACGCAATAATAGTACCCTCAGGCTATAATCAAATGCCATGTGCTGAAGACTGTACACATGCAGGGGGTAGAGAGAGACTGTTAACTCTGGGGCCGTTTCCATCTAAGCAAGACATTTAAGTGCAAAAAAAAATTTGAAAGAGAGAGCAAACTTGAGGAAAAGAGAAATGCTATATGCATGTATATGGGCTAACAAGCATGTATGCACCAGCAGCCGTGCCTGGCTGGCCGCTTTGCTCAGCCAGTTGGCTCTTTGGTAAAGGTGCCACAGCAGATGTGGGGGTTTTTTACAGAAAAAAAAAAAAAAAATGCAGGGACAGCGGCAGCTGAGAGGCCATTACAGATAAAATTTGGCATCAACAGGCAGACAGATACAGTATTACTGGCTGCCTGGTGCCTTAGCAAGCAGCTATTAGACAATGGCTCCCTCTCTGCCAAGCAATGAGTCAGTTGTTGGGATGAGGGGATTGCTCTGGCCTCTTGACTTCCATTTTCCAGTTCTGACCAGGGATCATGCCAGCTGCCTTCCAGCAAAGGCCAACTTTGGTAACAAATGCTTAAGCCATGTTTGAGATGGGAGAGCAAGCAAATCAGGTTTCACCCTTGCATTTGAAAGGACAGAGCCACTAATAGCACGGGTGGTTGTCTCTTGGCACCAAGGGCCGCATTCAGCCCACCTGCCACTGAGGTTTAACCAGGCTGTTTTGAGCCAAAATGCCACAGGTGGTGTGAAAGTGATGGAAAATTCATACTGTCCCAGCATCATCTTATTCTGTCCCTTCCTCCCCTCTAATCTTTCATCCCTCTCTGCTAGGACTTCATCTGTGCCCTATCAAAAAGCCCACAGAAGTCAGTTCCTCTACTCGCAAGGCAAATGGCTGTGAGGACACGAGGCACTGTCAGATCTGAGCCCATGGACTGCATGCAACATCTCCCAAGGCCACTGGGAACACTGGAGAAAAACAGCAACTGTATTTTCTATCCACGGACATTTTGGTGCTTTCCACAGGACTTTTAAACCATGAGTAATGCCAGCTTCCAAAGCTTTGTCCTATATTTGAACCTTGCTCACAGTCTTCCAGTCGCTTAGCTGCGAACATGATTTTAACAACGCCATTTCAACTCTTAGTTAATTTGTTTCTGAGGCCTTTCTCTTTCAGAGTGTGTAATTAAAGTAAAAGAGCCTGGAAAAGCCCCTTACAGTAAATAATTTACAAGTTCTTCCCCGGGGACATTTTTAAATTATAACTCCACTGGTCAGATCTTACTGAATACTCCGAGATAGCATTCCCTGCTGAGATCCTGAAATATAATTAACTTATTCCTTTGGTAATGGTATTTTTCCTTAGCCTATCCATTTCTTATGCAGGGCAGGCAGATTTGTTTATAAACAAAGCAGAGATTGATAGACACTTTGTCATGAGAATAGCAATAATGGCATTCAGCACAACAGACGGGGGCACGTCCATTTGAGGAAAGATGATATTGTTTTGAAGCCATTTTTATAAATCCTACCCTGACAATCCAGTGTGGAGAGACACACCAGAGCAACCAGACAGCCCCGGTTCCTCTCCTTCTTGGCAGCCTGCCTTGCTCCCCAAGTGCCATTTTATGCATAGCAAACGTAAATAATTCTGACGCGCCTACCACCCCCCTAAACTTTGCGCTTCGGAAACACTGCTATATACTCTCAAACTGACAGTGATTTCATGTTATGTGGCAAAAAGAAAAACCCTGAGCGACAGCAGCAAGGTTGGAGATGTCAAATGAAAGCTGTCACATTTATTTAGCTCCGTGATTCTCAAGACAATACACATAAATATTGTTTTACTGTCCCCAACAGCCAACTGTTAAGAGCTATCTGCGTCACCCAGGGTCCTGCAGCTCCCGGCCTGGCCCATCAGCCTGTGGTGATCTCCTCCTGACCCAGGAGAGGCTGGCAAGAAACAAAGCACCAGCTCCTCTTGTTTCCAATGACACGGTACATTAAATAGCTTCCTCATCCTTTCCTGCTGCAGCTGTAGCCAAAAGGGTGGTTTGGAGCAAAAGCAGGAGAGAACAGCTCCACCACGTATTGAAATATGATTTGAGATACAAAGTTTGGGGACGTGCATTGCCTCAAGCCCCAAAAGCCTTCAAAGCTCGCTTGCTTTTCCTATACCAATGAGTTCCAGCAACTCCAGTGAGCCCACAAGAACAAATTTTGGCACCTGTCTGTGCCTATGCTTGACAGGGGCCTGAATTTTGCATCCAAACTCTTGCTTTTTACTTTTTCCCTCCATTTTGAACTCCCATGCAACAAAACGTTTGAGCAAGTACTCGTCTCTCTCTAAGCACTTTATTTCTGAACAGTTGTTAGTGCTGGCCTTGGAGTCTCTTCATCATATGCTTGCCTTTTTTGTTCCCCTGGTGTAACCCACAGTGAAACATGCACGAGTCAAACCAGCCCTTATTCTAGTGAATAAATCACCGCTCAGGCAGCAAGATCAAAAGCTAATCCAAAACAGCCATAAAGTTTAGTGAATAAACTCGTATCTAACTGGGGAAAGAATAACAATAATAACAAAAAAAAACCTCTTATATAAACAATCTCTCAGAAAAGCAAAGCAACAAAGCACAGAAGTTTTGGATAAAAAGTTTGCTTTCACGGTAGCCATTTAATTTATGTGGCACAAGGCCTCTTAATAAAGCACAACTCAAAAAAATAGTATTCAGCTTTAAAGCCAAACATCACGGCTTCCCCTCAGCCCGAATGTAGCAGCAAGAGGTCATTAGCCTCTGATTATGTTCTGTTATGCTGACATGGCCTCTTAATTTCGTGCCTAAAGTAGAACTGGAGCAACACTCATGCAGTCACGCTTAGCGTCACACTAACCAAAAATATGTAAACCTGTCTCGTGGTCCCAGGTAAAGCACCATGGTTTATATATTTTTGTAAAATACGAGGCAGGACAGCACTAAAAGCACACACGGGTTTCGGTGGGGTGGAAGCAGGTAGCTTGTTGAATGGGATGGGACTCAATATATGCATTTAAAACTCCTATCAGATTTGGGATCCAGGTTTCCACTGTGAAAAAACACTGGCTTCAGTGCAGCTTGGATGATGTCCTTGGCAGGCTGTGCCATATGGCATAGTGCTGAGCCTAATGTGGTCGGTGAACTCAAACAGCCTTGCAGACAAACCTAGAACCAGGTCTGCCACATACAAAGCCTACCCTGTCTTTTTTTTTTGTTGTTGCACTCCATATGTCAACAGAAGTTCAGAAATGAAGTTGGGATTAAAACACTGCTGGGCCAGACACTGTGAAAAAAAAAGAAGTCCAGTTTTCTCGTCACATTTATTCCCCAAAGGTGTCGAATTGTAGGAGCCTGTCTCCCTGCTGTAAGGCAGTACAGCTGGCGGCACCGCACAGCTGGAGGACTCTCCGCCGCATGCACCAGCACCCATGCTGTCACCTCCGCTGCCGCTTGCACAACCCCGTGTGATACACAAACGCATCTTACTCTGCGTCTTTCATTTGGTGGCATGAAACAGTTTGATAAAGGGCCAATGGAAGGCCAAGTCTGATCCCCATCATTTTACTCAACAGCCCATACCGCAAGCTGCTACCAGCTGTACTGTTCAGGTTGCAGCTATTCTGCACACGCTGGCGAGAAGCCCAGCAGGCCAGTGCCAAAGATATCTTCACCCCAGCCAGATGGACTTTTGTTAACACAGGATGGAGAAGCACCTCAGCGCACAGGCCTGAGAGAGTTGAGTTGCTAAGCTTATGTTTACCTCAGAGCAAGAGGTTTCAATTAGTCACTGTACTGGCAAAATGGAAATAAAATTGAATACAAGCGTTCTGAGATGAAAAGGTTTGTACGTACTGTAGGTATGGTATTGTTCACAACAATAGTCATTGCTGAGTAAGTCTTCAGGTTATCCTGCTCCACGGCTGGTCCTTGTGAATTCACAGATTTTTTAATGATGACATAGAGTAGTCTGGTGAAAATAATTGCACTGATTTATTGATTGAGAGAAGAGTTAAACATGTATAGAAAAAGTGAAGTTGCACTGAAGAAGGAACACAAAATTCTGACAGTTTGATTGATCCTGATTGGAAATACTGTGCCCTATTACTGTCAGGACAGCATGCAAAGGAGATCACTGTCTTCTTCCAGATTTCCAGGATGCTCTGGAGAACAACCAACCTTCCACCCAAAAACTTATTCAACCCATAAAACCACTTCTCTGTAATTCAGAGCATCTCTTTATCCTTAAACATAGTATCCATACTTCAAACAATATTTTGGAACATCACAAATGGCACATGTACAAAATTATAGAATTTAAAAGTAATTTTTAATTACAAAAAAAAGACCCACTCTTCTCCAGATGGAGAACTGACCGCATTTACATTACAATCTTGCATTCAGATAAAGGAAAGAATCATATACCAAAGCTATGGACACCAAGCTTTTTTTTTAATAACAGATACTCTTTTTATTTTAAGACAACTTCAAGGAGCCAAGTAAATGGTAAAAATTATTGCATACACTAAAATCAATTAAGACTTTTTTCCAATCACCATTTTTTTTTTGCCCAGCTTCCTATATGACTTATCTGGCATTTTCTTGTTTTGCTCACAGATGCACATAATATTTAAGTACTAAAACTTTAACCATAAGAAGTATCTAATTCCAGAATTGATCAAGAACTTCATTAGTAAACCATTCACTGGAATAATAAACCCGTTGAGTATCAAGTAGCTCGTTCCTCAAAAGAACAATGATAAGAAATGGTCCTTACTGTAATGAACAGTCACACATTCTTGTTTCTATTGATTTTAGAGTAAGAATTCATACCAGATATTTGCTAATGAGAAGCAAATAAATTATTAATTATCACTATTATTACCACATTTACGCTGCCATGGTTTTTTTTTTTTCAAACACAAATAGTATATTTTATTGCTCCCAAAGTCATATGTGACTATTAAAAAGTCATGATTGATGTCTTTGGTTGGTCACTCTGAAGGTGGGTTGGTATCAAGATACTTTCAGCAGTCTTCATAAAGGATTTCATCTACTTGGACATCATTGTCTGCCACAGGCACTGATTCACAAATCTGTTCCCTAAAAGCCAAGGCAATCGTGTAAGGCTTTCCACTGGGATGTTTCATGCATCTTTCAAGATAGGTATCATAATAACCTTTCCCTCTTCCCAATCTGTTGCCTTTTTTGTCAAATCCAAGGCCTGGCATGAAGATAAGGTCAAGACCCCCTGTAGAAAAATGAAATAAACATTAGCGGATGCACTGTGGATTTCCTGATGGCTTGACTACATCCACCTAACTTCAGACATTTGCAAAAATGCAAGCTTTGTGTTTTGCAAAATGCTTCCCTCTCTTTGATCAGATGAAAAATACTTTGAATACTAAACCTGTAAATTTACATTTTCATCTTATCAATTGCATACTAGATCAGCCACAAAATAATTAGACCTTGAAAAGGTAGAAGGAAAAAAACCTACCTTACAACAAATTTATTTTATCATTTTAACTCCACACTTCCACATATTAATGATTATGACTCTAAATCGAGGCAGAGATTGAATTCAGGGAAATTAAATGCAGGAGGAATCAGAAATCAAATGAACTTCAATATCAGACACAAAATTAGAAAATGAAAAAAGAATGAAAAGAAGAGAAGAATGAAAAGAATGTGTAAGAGAGAGAATTTTCTCGACACAACCATAAGATGTCATGAACCTTCACTCAACCTCCCCAAACCAAAGAGCCTTGAATACAATATATTATGAAAGGGAGTATTTGCCCTCTTGTATCAAGATCAAGATTGGAGGCTTATCTCTTCATGATGTCAGGTTCTTCTTCTCCCAAAGGACTTCCTGTGCCTCCAGCAACTTTCGTTGTTGCTCCAGCAGCACACACAGGCTTTCTGTTTGCTGGGCCTTCTGGAGAGATGTATGGGTTCCCCAAGACTCTTCTGAGATTGCACTTGATTGGGACCCAAAATCAGTTAAAAAATTGAAACAAGATGCATAAGCTGCCAAATCCGGACAAAGCAGATCCGGACATTTGGTGAAACCCTGACAAAAGACCCCACCAACCAGCTCCTGATAAAAAGGCAAGGTCAGCCTACCTAAGCCCTTCTCCTTGCTTTGTTTCTGCTCTGTGAATGGGTGTGCAACGGCATCGCACTAGGTAGCCAGCTACGATTTACACTTGGCTGCCCACTTGTCTCAGTGTTGATTCACATTGCTGCCAGGTAGGCAGACCCGCCGAGCGACGGCCAGGTGTGGAGGCAGCCAGTGTGCAGATTCCCACTACTTTTGCAAGGTTTGTTCGTTTAGTGTGGGAAGTCTTTCAAGGACATCCTCTAAACAAATGAGCTTGGCTGGCCTGGTGCTGACCGCTGGACCCAGGAACATCCCACTCAGTAGTTTTACAATGCACGGGAAGTCTTTCATTTCAGACAAACACCTAAGGAGAGAAGGGCAGGAATGCTAGTGGAAAGCCAGTGCAGACTGAAACACAGCTGACACGTCTGGAAAGAAAGCAAATACTGTGTCTCAGTCCACTGCTTCTTCTTACAGGAACGGTACTTAGCCTTGAGCAGCATTTCTATAACTAGCTTCTGCTCCTTCACCAGGGCTAGGATGTGTCAGGTATTTTTCTGTTTTTCTTATGTCCAAACCTACTCTCTCCTGCCATTTGGGATTGAGCTGCTCTCACTACATCTAGCTGAGGAATGATGCCCAGTATTCAAGAAGATGTGTGGGAGCATGTACTGGAAAAGCCACAGCTAAGTAGTTTTTCACTTTTGAGGGAATCCCTTCTGAGATCACCTATCAACTCCAAACTCAGCCTGGAAGAGCATGTTAAAAGTTCACGTAAGACAAACTCATTTGCACACCCTCCCCAGGCTCCTGGAGATTTCCTTCCACTGTTCATTGTTCAGAGAAGAGCCACTGATGTGAACACCCATCCGTTATGACATGATGGCTTAATTAGAACATAGATATAAAATATGCAAGGCAACGCAGTGTGAGATGCTTAGAGAAGATCAATCTTGTAAATCTGGCACCATAGTTAAGAAGCGCGGTTTTTTAAAAGAGGTCAGAGGAGTAAGAGGAGGGAATTAGCCAAAGGGCAGACCACAGAACATTATTGTTTGAAATAAAAGGGAGTTTGATCATTTTAGCACGCTGCAGTCAACTTTTGACTCATAGGACAGACAAATGTCAAATGGTAAACAAAGAGGAAAAGAGGAACAAGGGCAGAAGTATGGTCTCACCTGAAAAGAGATGGCATTTTTATGGTATCACCATGTACACCATGTTGGATGTACGGGCCACATCTCCTCAGTTTGCAAGTAATAATACGTATTTGCCAATGGTCAGGCCTATGGATTAGGACCTAGAAACCAGCTGATCTTCTTCTCCCTGTTAATACTGTCAGTAATAGAGTTTGCAGGTCAAGTCCTCCCCAAGTTCCTCTTGTGTTCACTACTTATCCTCTCCATGATTTGCCTCACGTTGGCTTTGCATAGGTATTCAGGTGGCCCAGAAACAACTATGCACCTAACACTAACAAAGCACAGAAAGAAACACACTGCCTTCCACATGTTTTCCCTTCGTGTGACTCTCATGGCAAAAAGCAGGCAACATTTGCAGTTGCTACTGTTGGCAGGTAAGAATGGCCACAAAGGGCAAATCTGCAGAGCGAAAAGGTGCCATTTCTCCTTACAGCTCTATTACAGACAGGAAGAAGGCAAGTCAGGGGAAACACTAAGGAAAGAGGGAATTGGCAGGAAGAGTGCAGGGAAGAAATATATTTTCTGTGTAGTTTAACTGATAGCACAGGGCACACTTGACTGAATTTAGATGTATTAAAGCACTGTGTTTTCTTCTGGGTACTCCGGAGAAACAGTCTGTTTTAATGAGTCAGCTCCTCTATAATCATGGATTTTTTATGCTGAATAACTCAACCCAGCTTGTGCAAATCTCAATATTAAAAAATGATGCTGCAAATACTGTAATAGTTACCCTTCTATTTTTCTTCCACTAGAGCACTGCAACACCGAATGCCTTTGCTCTGACTCACAATACGCTGTCTGATATCCATGCAACTCACACTGCACAAAAATTAAGTAAAATGCCAAGCAAGATTTTCAGTAGTAAAATGACACATCTACCCTGCAAGAGCCTGAAGGAAGTTCAAGCAGCATTAGCCCCAAATCCTGTCCTGGGAGCTCGAATGAATGGCAGAGAGCTGCATGGAGAAAATCCCCGCCACATAACTTGGGGAGCAACAAAACCTCTTGTGGTGCCTGCGGCAGCGTGGGGGAAGAGCTGTCACAGGATGAGAGGTGACACACAGATGAGACCAAGATTGCAGACACAGATGAGACCAAGATTGCAGACACATAAGATTACTATCAGCAGTGAGCGTACATCAACAGGATGGCAGGTGAGGGTAAGAATATCTTACCCCTCTTGGCATGGGGCCCTCATGCTCCCAGCCCCTTCCAGCCCTGCAGGACCACTGGTTGCCAGTCAGGAGGCCCTGCAGGCTTGCTCCATTCTCACATCCTACTCCCCTTGCTCCCACAGACCACTGTGTGAAATGGCATCCTTGTCCCTGAGAAGACAGAGCAGGTACTTGGGCATCAAACACCACATCAGTTTTTAGTGCCTCTAAAACACACTGAGAGAGGTCTCACGTTTGCCACCTGCTTCTATCCCTCTCCTTGTAATGTTCACTGTCCCTCAAGTTAACTGGTGGTTCTTGGACGCCCGAGGGTCCTGTGACCACGTGCCAGGAGCCCAGGAAAGCAGACCCACAGTCAAGAGGCTTTCGCTACAGGTAATCTGTGCTTCTGGAATACTTGGCACGTGGTCTGCAAATCGCTAAAGGCTGAAAACTCTGTCTCAAGTAACAACACATTGCTCCAGCTTCTATGTTGAGAATATCGATGCTTCTTACACACTTTAAGTTACTGGGTATCCCAGTAAGGTTGGCAATTACGATGACAGTAACCGCATACTTGCTGTATCTATGGCATGAGCTCTTGTGGACACAGCTCCTCCAACTGCCTCGCACCATGTGTGAAATAACACACCTGGCTTATCTGTCAACGTGGGCACACAGCCACGCTGACACAGCCACACAGGCTTCATTTATACTGCTAAATACAGAAAACAAATTGATATATAGGCTCACAGGTGGTCAATACTGTTTAACTGTCTGGCACTGCCAGTCCAAGTGACACTGACACCTGCTCCAGGAGACAGGATTCCCATGGGCAGTAAAGACAGAAGAGCACAGGTCTGGCTCTTTCCACCCTGTGCAGTACTCCTACACCAAAAAAAAATGGTTTTGCTCCTCCAGGCACAGACACAGGCTTTCTTGCCACATTCCGGAATATGCAACACAAATCCTCAGACTGATGCTACAAAAATAGTGCTGTGATGGTCTGCCATAAGGCCTCTTAGTATTACAGATACTATGAAATGGGAAAAAGACAAAAAAAAAAAAAACCCAGTATTGTCTTAGGGCCACAGAGGCATCACATGAGACCAAAAAAGGAGACAGGCCCAGACCTGTGTAGGGTGGACAGGATTAGTCGGTGCCACTTAGCCCTGTGTTATTTAGCAGCGTAGATACAGTCATAGCTTCAGACCCTGCCACGTGGGTGTACAGGCACACGCTGTTTGCACTGACTTGCATACATCTCTGTAGACATACCTGATGTCACAGAGAAGTGAAATGACTTGCCCAAGGACTCAGGAAACGTGTGGCGAAACTACATGCAAAAGGCAGGTGTGCGAGCTGCGCGTCCCCTGATTTAACCATCAGACCAAAACATGAGCATCCCCTCTCTGCTGTTTTAAATAGGAATGCTCGGTTTTGCTTCCTCTTGGCAGCTGCGGTGAATCTCCTCAGTTTGGCAATGCATTTCTCATTACCCTCCATGATAATATCAGGTTTGATTTGTTCCCCAGGGAAGGATTTTCTCCTTGCACCTCATTACTTCTCTTTTCCTTAATCCGATGTTCCTATTTGAAATGCCAGACGGCATTTTCAGAAGTGTTCTTGACAATGGTTAATTATAGAAGAGTCCATCAAACTGCACAGGTACAGCTCATGGAAAGACTGCTGGGGACTTGTCCTGCCCTCAGAAGGAGCAGCCAGCATGGCCCCTCTCCTCCCAGGTTTGAATGGGCTCCATCAGCTCACTGCCACCCACCATGTGGGGTCACTCATCTCCCCCTGCACAGCCAGACAGTCCTAACAGAAGATGAAACTGAAACACTCTGTCACCCCATCTTCTCATCCCCGGCTGTCACTTGCTTTGTGGACACAGCAAAGTGCCTGGGACTCATCAAAGCGGGAGCGAGGACTCTTTTGATCCTCGCCTCCGGAGCACTTGCACGAGGATGAGGCTGGGGCCAATCTGCAGCAGCTCCTGCGTCCCTGTAAATGGCAACATGCTCATAAAAATCATCCTCGCCTTCTGCGCTCAAGCCTGCAAGAGGTCAACAGCAATCAGCTCTGTGTGCCACTGCTGCTGCTCTGCACAGCAGCAGCTGTGCAGTTTGCGCTTCTCCCTGAAGCACCGAAGTTTGTGCATCGTCTACTCCATCCCCACAAGGATGGTTTGACCCTTCCAGCCTGGTACCTCGGGCAAGAATGAGCTTTTCAGATATTGTTTTTTTCCATGTACAACACTCTGTGGTGTTAGCTGGGGATTCCCTCTGCTTTGCTCGGATGTAAATGGTTACATAAGGTGCAGGAGCAGCAGACCCAGGACGAGAAAAGCTTTCTGTTTCAAGGAAAGGTGTGTTTATGGTGTTCTGCATGCCATAAACAACGTCAGATCAGTCTATGCACAACCTCTGGAGCTGACAAATATCTGAAAGCTTTTCATTTACAAAGAATGAAAGCTTACTTTGGTCCTTTTCTGATCTAACAAGGACCACAATGGAGAAAAAAACAAACCCTTTGGCAGGAAAACCTTACTTTTCCGAATGAAAAGGGTGCAGTAACCATCTGCTGCCTCTGTATCTGCTACACTGGCACAGAAGAAAAAATTAACTCAATCACTTGATCCTAACATTTTAAGTATCAGTCTTGGTGACATGCAGCATATGAACCAATGAGTTGGAATAACTCAGAAAGTTCTAATTAATGACAAAGTGCTACTGTCACTTTAATTACTGTCCGCATCAGCATGGTTAGGCCCCTGGGGTAGGTGTTAGCGTCTCAACATAAACTCTACAGGGCACAGATCATCATCTTGTTCTCTATTTAGACAGAACCCAGCACTGTGGTCTGGGTTAATCACTAGACCTTGGGGGAAACGACTGCACAGAAGAAAGTATTTCAATTCTGCTGCAGCAAAACAAATCCCTTCCCTTTATGACTGGTGCTAAGGCTTCTCCCTAGAATGCCCCGGGTTCCCCTCGCACCACTACTGAGGCTGCTAACAGCTTGGTATTTCCTTCCAGATAAAAGTTTTTTGCCCTTTGGAAAAAACCTTCCCTTGGCCATGTAAACCTCGTGAAGTTCTACAAAGCCAAGTGCAAGGTTCAGCACATGGGTCGGGGGAACCCAAAGCACAAATTCAGGCTGGGCAGAGAATGCACTGAAAGCAGCCCTGAGGAGAAGGACTTGGGGATGCTGGTTGACAAGAAGCTCAACATGAGCTAGTAATGTGTGCTTGCAGCCCAGAAAGCCAACTGCATCCTGGGCTGCATCAAGAGGAGCGTGGCCAGCAGGTCGAGGGAGGTGATTCTGCCCCTCTGCTCTGCTCTGGTGAGACCTCATCTGCTGTACTGTGTCCAGCTCTGGAGCCCCCAACATAAGCATGTGGACCTGTTGGAGAGAGTGCGGAGGAGGCCACAGAGATGATCAGAGGGCTGGAGCACCTCTCCTGTAAGGACAGGCTGAGAGAGTTGGGGCTGTTCAGTCTGGAGAAGAAAAGGCTCCAGGGAGACCTGATAGCAACCTTTCAGTACCTCAAGGGGGCTGATAGGAAAGATCATAGAATCATAGAATCATAGAATGGCTAGAGTTGGAAGGGATCGGGAGAAAATGGGGAGAAACTCTTTAGTAGGGCCTGTTGTGATAGGACAAGGGGTAATGGTTTCAAAACAGAGGGACGTAGATTTAGATTGGATATTAGGAAAAAATGTTTTACAATGATGGTGGTACAGCACTGGAACAGGTTGCCCAGAGAGGTGGTGGATGCCCCATCCCTGGAAACGTTCAAGGCCAGGCTGGATGAGGCTCTGAGCAACCTGATCTGGTTGGAGATGTCCCTGCTCCTTGCAGGGGGGCTGGACTAGATGACCTTTAAAGGTCCCTTCCACCCTAATGATTCTATAATTCTAAGAAAGCTGGAGAGGGACCTTTGTCAAGGGTATGTAGTCATAGGGCAAAGGGCAATGGCTTTAAACTGAAAGAGGGCAGATTTAGATTAGATATAAAGAAGAAATTCTTTACCGTGAGGGTGGTGAGGAATTGGAAGAGGTTGCCCAGTGAAGCTGTAGATGCCCCATCCTTGGAAACATTTAAGGCCTGGTTGGATGGGGCTTTGAGCAATCCAGTCTAGTGGAAGGTGTCCTTGCTCCCACCCTGCCTGCAGGGGGGTTGGAACTAGGTGATGTTTAAGGTCCCTTTGAACTCAAACCATTCTATGATTCTATGATGCAAACTTGCCTTGCTATAAGGTCAAAAAGGGAAATACCAGATCTGTTCATTAGAGGCCTAATCCAGACCCTAGTGAGGTGTGTGGTTCCTGAGACAGCTGGGATTGCTTCCAGAGGGAACCAGCCCATTATCCCAAGTAAGCCCTGGAGAAGCCAGATACTGTTATATCCCCAGTCAAATGAGCAAGGAGGCAAAAACATTACCCTTTGCTGCAACTGACAAGCATTTGAAAAAGAGTCATTCATCCAAAACCAATGATGCTGACTTCTTCCAGTAACACAGAGGATCGCAGACACAAAGTTGTGTAGCTTAACTTGGCCCCAGTCAGTCTGCTAAAATGTAAATGCAATCCCATATACAGAAAGGAAACTCTTCTCTGATAATTCCTGTTTGCTCACATAATACAGCCTCTGAAAATCAGCATCAGAAGCTCAGCACGAATCCTCATCTCCTTGTCAAACTAAGTAACACCATGAAGGATAAGACCCTCGGTTGCTGTAAATCAGCACTGCCCCTCCGCACCAGCCTTGGGAACTACATGAAAAATATCCTGAGTTACTGACATGAGTTTGTGAAACATCAATTCTTTTCTCTTGTAGATATTTGTTGTTGGTTGTTCATAAACAGCTCTCCTCTAGTGCTCACTCTGGAGTCTCCTTATGATTCCAAACAGTTGCCTAACAGGACTAAAAGTTGTGTTTTACATTAGAATGAAAAACCAGCTCATTTTAAACTGCACTCAGTAGCTTTTCTTCCAGATGTTTCCCCTGTGTGAACACCTTTAATTGCGCAGTATCACATCACTTCAGCAGGACTTACTCTTTTGTAACTACTCATAGACATCTCTTGCACCAGAGAGGTGCTCACTTTTACCCAGCAGGCACTAGCCAGGCACAGGAATCAAAAATCAAAGTATCACACCCAAGTCCCACAGGCTCCATCCATGGTCTTCTGCTACGGGACACGCCGTGAGGCCCTCAAGGCTAATGCTCACCTCATCTAGGGATAAATGCTTTTAACACCAGGGGCAATCACCTGTTTTATTTTCATTCCTATTTGTATACAGGAATTGCAGGCACTAGGGAGGTTTTGTGTCCTTTTGTCTTCTAAAAAACTTTTTACCCACGTCCATGAACACCCATAACTCACCAATCTACTTTTCACATATCTGTATATGTGCCAAGCAGACGTGGATTGCCTCCTCTGCAATCCACGCGCCCCAGGTAATTGCTCCACTAGCATGACTGAGACAGCTCTTGTTATTACTTCAATAAAATATTTTGCAGAAAATAGAACCATCAGCAGAACCTACAAACAAGCACTGAGCAACTCAGCGTTTATCTGTCTACTCATCCATGTCAGTGCTTTGTGTCAGCATGAAACATTGGTCTCCACAGTTCACACTTGCCCTTCTGAACTACAGCATAATAAAATATTTATACTTCTCCCTGAGAAGCTACGTGATAGCCATCAGTCATACAGGTTTAAAACAATGGAGTGGCAGCCACTCTCCTGTTATTAAACCTTAAAAACACACTAATAAAGCCGTTTGATTAGCCCCTGTGCTACTAAGCTGCGATCAAGCAGACATCTTCCTATTTTGAATTCATTTAAAACAAAATCTTATCAATTTAGGGCCAATGCATTTGAAAGGTAAAGCACCCTGCACAGCATGAGGTGTAGTACTCCAGCCCTGTACAAACCAACCTGTCCTACTCCACAAAAAAATATCCTTTCATATTTTATCAGGAAGGGTACTGTATAAGGCTAAGACTTGTGTTCAAATTCTAGCTGGTTTCACAATGTAGGAAGACTGCATGAGGCTATAACCATCACACTCATTTCCCCTGAGGTTTAACTTACAGTCAGCTGAGGTCTAGTATCTCATTTTCAGAATGTGCCAAATGTCTACCTAAAAGAAAATTTGAACAAGTACTTTTCTATTTCACTATTATTCATCAAGTCTGTGTAAGCCCCATAAATAAACCACAATCACTCAAGGCCACCTACAAAAATGTCTGGGTTTGCAAATTCAGAGTAAAGGAAATATTTGCTTAGAAACGCTTTAGTTATCAGTCTGTGAAAAATGACTTATCTGCTTCTGATATTCAGACATGTGAGCAGAGTTAAAACAGTCTGGCTGGGAAAACATGGGCAACGAAAAACGTTTGGTTCAAAGGCTTGAACCTGGGTTCTCCTGTGATTTTAAACCACCAAAATACTCTGAAACAAGATGTACCACGGAGCAATTCCAAAGAGAGGACAAATGGCATGAGAGCCACTTTACAGCACATCGACACATCTTGTTAAATCAGCAAATGCTGACTGCAAATCTGCTCCGTTAGAGAAACTCACAAGGCATCAATGCTTGAGCTGTTTATGTCGGGATTGTCACAGCACTGCTGCAGCCTAAAATACAAGGATCTTTGCATATCTTTCTGTGTTTTTATATGAAATACTTTAAGATATTATCAGCTACACTTCCCACAGTGTTAATCTGAGCATGTATTTAAATATCTACACTTGATACATATGCATGTGCAGTACTTTGTTTCTTCACTCTTGGTTCTCTTTTGCATGCTCTGTCTGGATATTTTAAAATCAAAATATGACAGAAGTGAATCATTTGGGGATTTTTTCAATACATCACGAATCACTATCAATATTTCCAATGCCCTTTGACTCACTCAGCAGATCAGCCTATCATAAAATACAAAGAACTGCTTGTGAAATATAAACGGTTAAGACATCAACTTCTTTGTCAGTGCATAAACCAGACTCCGGTAAGGCTGAGGGGAACATCAGGGATGCTTACCGGCAGGGTTTATTGAACATGTAGAGTCAGCTGGTTTGGAGGTGATGGCACCTTCACTGTTAGTGTCAAACGTGTCAACATGCCAACAGCTGTGAAATCCTGCTTCTTTCATCACAAGATTTTCTTGTATCTTTTCAAGCTTGCACAGCTTAAAAAAAAACAGCCATCCCAGGATGGGATCCTCCCTCACTCCAATCCCTGATATTTTGAAGACATTAAGCTAGAGCACTTTTTATCCTCTGTGTGTGACTAGTATGCCTGGATGAAATTTAATTATAAGCAAACAGCCGAAATTACCCCAATTCTCCATAGTAAATCTACGGAATACTGACACCTGCCGGCAAAGGGCTTCACGTCACTCCTGGACAGAAACCTGCAGCCCAAGTACACCCAAAAAGCTGATTCCCATCTCACACAGCCCAGGACGTGGTTGGCTTTCTGGGCTGCAAGCGCGCATTACCAGCTCACGTTGAGCTTCTTGTCAACCAACATCCCCACGTCCTTCTCCTTAGGGCTGCTCTCGATCCATTCTCCATCCAGCTTGTATTTGTGCTTTGGGTTGCTCCAATCCATGTGCAGGACCTTGCACTTGGCCTGGTTGAACTTCATAAGGTTTGCACAGCCTCACCTCTCCAGTCTGTCAAGGTCCCTCTGGATGGTGAAACATGAAGGCCAAGAGCTATCTTTACACTATGAAACAGCAGCATGAGTCTCCTGCTCCTGAAAGCCAGTGGCTCTCAGCCAGGTCCAAGGAATTTCCCACTGTACAGGGGAAATGACAGTGTATTTTGAATATCAGCAAAGACAGCAGGGATTAACTGTGTCAGGAACACAAATCTTTTGTAGCTGGAAAGGTGCTAACCTGATTTAATTGCCCACAAACCTGACAGAAAACCAATCCTAGGAAAAAGAAATTTTAAAAAAGTAGTAATTTTCTGTCAGATTCATGAGCTGAATATGCTCAACAGTGAGTACCGGAGATGGCACCAGGGTTGGGAGGATGAGGGGAGCACAGAGCTGGAAGCAAGAAAAAGGCAGCAGGACTGCCCCTTCCAACACCAGCCAGCTGCTAGCGGGGCTCGGCTGCCTCACCAAACCACATCTTCAACCCACATTACCCTACACAGGTGGTCAGCAGGAAAAATCTTCCTCTCATGTTCTCCAGATTGTCCAGATCATCTGCACAAAGGCACCGAGACAAGTTTGGTGGCAGCTCTTCCTTTCCACAAATGAAAATAAAGGGAGACAAACATGTCTGTCTGGATTAGCTACCACAGCCAGAGATACTTGCGAGTTTGTGTTTCCCCTGCAGGAGTTTGTTGTACAGACTCATGCCACACTCCAGAAAAGAACCTAACCCCTTATTTACTCTTAAGAGACTCCTGTCTCTAGGAAACAGTATGAAAAAAATGACAATGCTATTGTTCACACTTGCTGGAGCAAAATTAGCCCTTTTGAAACAAGATGCTCAAGTCACTTGCAGTGAATTTAAAGCCCTTGCCTGTGTTGCTTTCACTTCTCTTTAAACTTTAATTGATTACAGAAGAAGTAATCTTTTTAGTTGTTTTGCGGAGTGCAAGGAGAACATTTTCTGCAAGAAGGCAAACACAGATGTGACACTTAAGATGATTACAAGGAAAAGCACTCTTTTAAAGCCTTAATGAACTTCATGAAAGCAAAAAGCCGTAGTGTTCCAGAGCTCTCAGCCCTCCAGGTTCACTGCAGCATAGCCTGGCAGAGGTAGTATTAAAATTAAACCACACAGTGTTCGTGGTTTGGTCTACAACAAGGAGATTCAGGACATAAGGACAACAAAGGGCATTACAAAGTGATGCCGCCAAAACACATCAACTTTTGCATTTCAGAGCATTTTTTTCAAAAGCCTTCCAAAGAAAGAGACTCTCTGTAATCATGAGCAGGGGTTTGGCCTCTTCTCCCAGGCAACAAGCAGGACCTGAGGAAATGGCCCCAAGTTGTACCAGAGGAGGTTTAGGTTGGACGTGAGGAAAAACTTTTTCTCCCAAAGAGTGGTCAGGCACTGGAATGGCCTGCCCAGGGAGGTGGTGGAGTCGCCGTCCCTGGCAGTGTTCAAGAGGCGGCTTGATGAGGAGCTACAAGATATGATTTAGTAGCTCTGGCACCAATGGTAGTGGGAAGACGGTTGGACTAGATGATCTTATAGGTCCCATCCAACCATGTGATTCTATGATTCTATGATTCTATGCCATACCTGTTTCTGAACAGAAGCACTGGGAGAAGCTCAGCTAAAGGTGTCTGCATTCACCTAGCAAGTTGGGTGCTGATTGTTATTAAGCTGTTTCAGAGTTGTGGAAGCTGGTGCAGACCTCAAGGGGAAGGGCAGGCACCCGCTGCAGCACAGAGCAATCCCAGAGCTGGGGATGGAGTCCCACATCTTGCAACTGAAGGCTGGGATGCAGAAAAAACCCTGAGGGAAACAGTTGCTAACACAGCTGAATCCAACACCTGAAATATTTCATTTCCAAGCAAGTATTTTCATAGCTGTACCTGTTACGGAACATGCTACACAAATAATGTACAATTATTTTACGGATCTTTAATATTGGAACAGGCATTTTTGTAACGACATGTCATTGTGGGATACTTGTGTGGAAACCAGTGAGCTGATTTGAAAGCAGTGCTATGGAATATACAGAAAAAAAACTTCTGCAGTGCCATCACATATATTTCACAGTATTTCTTTACCTGGGTATAAAATGTTTTCTCAGGCATCTTTTCTCTGAAATAACATCAGAGAAATTGCAAAGGTTGAAAGATCCATGGCTGGAACACTAGAAGAAGCTTCTATATGAGAATAAGAAGACAGACAAAGTTTGATAGAAAAAAATTGCAATTGAAATAATACAGGTTTAACTAAACAAAGAATAATAAAAATAAAGTAAATCAAACATCCTTGTTTACTTATCATAGAAGAATGAGGTATCCCTTGAACTGAAAGCAGCAAATTTAAAATGAATACAAGGAACATAATATTTCACACAGTGTAGGAATGTATTATTAACACAAAAGGGAACATAATATTTCACATTACAACTAACTAACCAGTACAACTCACAGCTGTCAGAAGGCAGTGGAGCCAAGGGCTTAATACAAATAAAATGAGATGCTTAGAGGAACGCGCCGAATGCCCCCAGGTAAAGAAAAAACAGAACCTGTTTGTAAGAGGATAAGCTGGGGACTGCAGCTGCAGAGGTAGGAAGAAATTCCAGTTATTGCTACATAGCTACAAGTTGTGAGCTTTCCTGAATCTTGTAAAACACACGATGCTGGATTGTATGTCCAGTGCTCTGATCCTGCACTCAGGATCCTGCAGTCAGGATCCTGCTCTGGTCCCCTCACCTATGTGAGGGGAAGCATCCTTTCTCCGCAAGAAGACTCATCACCAGAATGGTAATGCCTCACTTGCACTGAATTTCTTCTCTTTATGCATATCAAAATACTATGGCTCATTGTCTCCAAGCAGAAGTTCATTCCAAACTTTAAATCATTTCATTAAAAATAAATTACATTAAGAACTAAGCCTTGATTTTCAATTTTGTTTCGTGCCATGCTCTCAGGTTTTCTTTTTTATGACCACTGTAAAAAGATTTTAAATTATAATCTATCCCTTGACATATTTTGTACTGTAAGTTTTAACCAAGTATCCCAGAGGAAAAGAAAATCTAATAGTATCCTCAATCACTGTACAATCTTGTTTGGGGTAATTTTTTTTTGTTTTTTTTCCTAAGCAGTAATAATTAATATCTCTGCTTTTCACACACTCGTATTCCATTTATTTCAGATACGTTCCAATCTGCATGCATCTCATTTAAATATTCACAGTTACCCCTGAGCATTATTTACTACACGTCTTTTTCAGAATGATTAGCATCATTTTGTATGGTCCCACCATGCCTTCATGCACAGCTATACAGCACTCAATAGAGCTGAAGTAGCCTATTAGACCTTCCTGTGCTTCAAGACATTGCATTTGCCTCTCACACTGTTTTTTATTTCCAGACTCTAATGTGCCTCGTATTCCAATATCCTCCCATTTCTGGTGCATCTTTTGGGGGGTGAGGGGAGGCCCAATCCATTATCTTTTTTTTACATCCCATTCTATTTTGCAGCCGTAAGTTAAACCTGTTCCTCATAAGACTGTATTGCCACCACTTCAGTCACACTTCTAAAGAACTGTGCTAAAATTTGGAATAACTAAGAATAGTGATGGCATCACAAGGCCATCAGTCCTGGCAGCCAATGCAGCCTCTTTAAATGTATGAATAAATAGCAGGAGTTTAAAGACAGATGAAAAAGAGCTTCTGCAGACTAAAATGTTTCTGCAGGGCAGATCTCAATGTCAAAGTTTAAAAGAGGGCTAACGGTCACTCAGGAATAATTTCAAACTACTTGAGGTTGTGTGGGACTGTAGTCTGGAGGTAGCCAGCATTTTCCTCGCAAGAGGCTCACGCCTCCCAGCACAAATAGCCCTCATAAACCAAATCCAATCCACGCGGGTAAGCTGTCCCTGTCTGTTTCTAGTACAAGCATGTGATTGTAATATATACAGCAGCAAGTCTCAAAGTGTTCTGGAAGTTATTAAGGGGAGAAAGATACAACTACCCAAACCAGCATCCAAAGAGTTAGGTGAAAACGAAGCAGCAAGAAGTTGCTGCTAGACATACGTTAGTATATCCTCACTTTGTTTGAAATTCGCATCTTTCCTTATTATTAATAATAAATATACTGTCATTTAAAGCACGGATTATTTAGTTAACATTTCACTAATTATCTTGAAGGTACAACACAAATACTGTGATTGATAGGCCACCAAAGTTTCCAGTACTGAAAATGTCAGAAGTCTCCAAACTAAATTACAAAATATGAGTCTATTCTTAATACATTCATTTATGGGAGCAAAACCACATTGTGCTTTAGTAGAGTAGTAGCAGATAATTCATCATTCCCCATTACATGTAAGATGCTCTGTTTTCAAGTGCTGCTATTTTTCAGGCTGGGTATTTATGCCAAACTGAGGTGGGGGGGGTTATGCTTCTTTTATTTCAGGCAAAGTGGTCACGGGTTTCTAAGAACAAAGCTATCAAAAAACAACGATGGGGAAAGCTCTGTTGCTCCACGTGTTGAAGCAAGAACTTGAAATCTTGCTAGCAGTCCCTCTGTGTCAACGATGAGGCTTTAGCCCTGTTCAAATCCATTTGAGCTGGGCTTATATAACGTTGTAAATGTTTGAAAACCCACCGTTTGCACAGGCTTAGGAAAGACATTTCAGGGTGAGTGCTGGGCCTCTCTGAAGATGCCACCCTCTCCATAATGCTGCTGGGGTCACAGCGGCATGGGTGGCCTCATGTCTCTCTCAGAGTCACTGCCCGTCTACAGAGGATGTTCCCTCCATCCAGGCCACACATTCCCACCCCACACACATTGCACTGATATGGCCACACGATAAACTGGATCCACTCATCTGGGTTAAAACAATCCCAGCCAAAGCACAGTGGAGAGAGGAGGAAAATATCCTTCATCCAGAGCAGCAAGCTGATCTGGGGTACCACAGAGAGGCAAGAATATGGTGAAAACATGAGGAGGGAAAACTCCTTAAGACAGTATTGCTGCAAAGACAGAGCACAGGGAGCTGCAGGCTCAGCCTCTACTGCTGGTCCCACTCCCAACGGTGAGAATCCGAAGGACTTTCATTTCCGTGGCTGCTCCTACTCTCACTGACTGGGGCAAGACTGGGAACTGAAACATGGAAGGAAATGAGGACTGAAGTGTCACTAAGGGGTTTTTTTTGGCACACCACTCATTTACGCAACCCCTCATCACCAGCTTCCTAACGGCCCTTCAGTTGCATCAGTCCAAGTCTGTGCGGTGGCCCTGTCTGCGAGAAGAAGAGCCTTTTATTGGTGCTGAGTTACTTCTAACCAAGACTGGTTTCCCAGTATATCTCCCATCTGTGCCGGCACAAGAGAGGAGGAGTGGGGAAAAAGAGGAGGAGGGAGTGCAGCAACTTATTTAATAAGGCACTGCCCAAAAGAAACAATCACGAAACCATGGCTTTTGTAACGTTTAGTACAAAAAGTTCTACTGAACAGAGAAAGAGTTTTTCTAAGCTAATGAAAAAGAGAAAGAAGCCAGCACAGTGGGGAAGGAAATGAGTAAACTGAGACAGGAAATCTCCTGTGTCTGGAAGCGAACAAATGAAAGAAGACACAGCACATGATCTCCTCCGTTTTGGAGGGGCAAGCTATTTATGTTGGCCCAGCTGCCCCTGAAACTACGGGCTAGGACTGAGAGCAGGAGGAAGTGGGGAAATCGTGAAAAAGGCCAGAAAAGGACACTTGGAAGGGGAGATTCAGTCCAAGGACTAGACAAGTTTGGGAAATGATAATTTTGGAGGGAACAGAGAAGAAACTGTAATGTTTGGAAAAACAAGCAGAGGAGTCTGGGTGTACTTGGGGTAGCTCCTCTGCACACCTCAGGCTGGAACCAGGATCCTGAGCCCCTGCTGCTTCTCAGCCAGAAAATATCAGTTAATATCTTTAAGTTATTGAACGTTGTCGTGATGAAGAGCCCATATAGAAATGAAGACCTCTGTCTCCATAATAAGGTTTAAATAATACACGGTAAGAAAAGGCCTGCAGCTCTACCTCAAACAGAGAGAAAGCAGATGACTGAGCACATGCTTTTAGCGGCATTCATTAGCAGCAAGCAGTGTTCATCTTCTGCATCTTTGAAAGAGCCCAGATCATTGCAGCTGGGTTCATCTTTGAATGAGCCTAGACCCAGTGGGCCAGGACTAAGTAATAATATACTTAAAGATCGAGGCGGATTTTCCACAGATAAAGAGGCTGAATGAAGTTTGTACACATAATCCCATTTCTTGCATTTCTTACGAAAGCACCTCACAATCCATTAGAATAAGCAGATTCAGAGCCATAATTTCTAACAACTCTTCATTTTTCAGTCAAAGAAAACTATCTAGGCCAAAGCCCCCTCTCCCCATCACCCAGGTGAATATTTTAAAAGTTGTCTATAATTTATTGTACATCTTCAACTACTAGTCAGTAGTTCAGTTTAGATATGAACATTTAAGCATAATATTTGCTCAGGTCCAAGATTTCCAGCTGAGATCCCTCAGTCCAAAGTTGGCCACTTGCCTCCCTTCAAAGAAGCCACCTCCAAGAATATTACCATATGGAGGTACTCAACCCAGTCTTTTTTTCTTGAGTCCCAGTAAGAATAATCTCTTTTTCAGAGGAATAACTTAGCTTTTCACTCATAGTTCTCAGAGCAGGTTAAGCAATAATAAATAACATTAGAAATGAGGAAGCTCGTGTCCAGCCCGCTGAATCACACCACCTCCCTTAACCGTATTGAAATTAGAGCTGCTGGGGAACTGTCCTTTAAATTTCTGTAGGAGTTGTGATAAAAAGCAAACAGGGAGCATGGTTTTATCTGATTTACTCCTTCCAAAGTTGTGCAAGCTATCTACAGTTTCGTAAACAATTATTACAACCCACCTGAATTTTCATGGAAAGTATATTAGCTTGGGCAAAACTCAATACCGGTGCGCCTTTATACTTCTGATGGGCAAGGACACAAATGGGAACTGGTACCTATTAAGAAAATGTACCACTGGCTTGCTCCAGAAGTTGTCTAAATCTTTCAGCAGCCACAGCTGGAAGTGAACCAAGTCATGCACCTACATACACCCCTACTTCAAGCAAAATATCTGAACTTCTTCCACCTTTGTTCTTTCTGTTACTGTGTTTATTTAGCCTAAAGAAAGCAACTTTTCATATGGCAATTATTGTCACCCGTGCATAGTAGAGAAGATGACAGACTTTCTACTCCCAAAACTGCAGTGATCTTTGTTTATGCCAACAAGGTATAATGTGGTGTACTGCCAAGATTAAATAAACCCTGATCCAACAGAAGAAGGACTGTCACCAAAAGGAGGGCTTCATGTCTATTCAACACTTTCTGTGAGTGCTACCAAAGACTGGGAAACTCTATGCAAAAATTATACCTACTCTTATATTTGAGCTATTCTTCACAATAATCACGCCTGAAATTTTAAGCACAGTGTGAATTTAAGCTTTTTGTCATGCAAAATGAATACACTCAGAAATGACATGACTTATTTATGTACCTGCAGGGTATTTCTTGAAAATTACATAGCAACTTATGCTAGCAATGGGGACATTACTAATATGTTCACCATGTTATCTCCTTCTAACAATGTAAATGCCTCAGATCACCACAGTATTTGATAACATCACAGAGATAAATGCTTCATCCATGCATAATGCCAACAATGGAGGATGGATGTAGTAGCAAGGCAATTTGCATTCCTGCAAATGTACCAAAGTTCAAAAATGTAATAACTGACACAAAAAAAATAAAAGATAGCAAAAGGAATTTAAAGACACATTGAGATGCAGTGACAAATTAGCGGACGGGGGAGTCTGATTATGCAATAGTGAAAAACCCCTACATTTATTCTCCAATCTACAAAAACTGTTCAAGGATAAAGGACCAAGGTCTGACTTCCAATCCAAACTGAATTATTCTTAAGTTACTGAGTACAGACTAAAATCAAGCTTCAGGCAGAATAAGTCTGACATGGTCATACACCAGTTTTTACAACTGCTGGTTGTAGCTCTCTTGGCATCTTTTTGTAGACTGCAGTAGCTCTTTTGGTGTTGCTGTCTGCCCATAAACATACCCTGGTGCAGCAGACAAAACAGCAGCTCCAGAACCAGCCAAGTACCAAAGCTTGCTCCTGCCTTCCCCCATCTTCACTGCCTGGCATCTGGGCCATCCCCAACTGGTACATCTCAGTGCACTCAACACCAGGTAGTCCTTGCTCCCATCATACCTAAAATTATTGTGTGTTTACTCTGTGATCTCTGCAATAGACTTGTTAAATTCAAGTAACAGCAGCTCATCATTAGTACAAAAGCCTGTCCCAAGTGCCTGAATTAAGCTCAGCCAACAGAACTCTGGACATTTTAAGGGTTCCCTTCAAAAGCCTCTAGATCCCACCATTAGAGATAAATTTTTGAAAAAATAATTAGAAAACAAGTAACAGTGCTAAATATTAAATGTAAAGAAGATGGTTGTATGAAGCAGTGAAATCCCTTGCTACCTGAAATGAGGCCACAAAAAGGATTCTGAATTAGGAAAGAAGTAGATATCTAAAATAAAAGAAAAACAAACACAGTGAAGTGTTCTGTGAAAGTATATTGGCATCCCAAAGCAAATATAAACCCAAGTTCAACCAAACAGAGTAATATAAATGTTATGTTCTTTTACCAAGAACTAAAAACCTGGTAAGTCTGTGAGGTGTGGAAGCTGCCTGCATGGTGAATTTCCACCTAGAGAAAATTTTCCCAGACTGAGGTTTCAGGCATGAGTTCAACATGGGTTTCCATTAATAACATTAAACATTTCTGCAGATGTTTCAGGAAGCTATCAATGTGTTTATAAAAAGAATGCAAACAATTAATGCAGACACAGCAAAAGTAAGTTTGTTTACAAGTTTGTAGAAGTTGGGGAATTTTAGGTAAAGAAAGAGAGGTTATTTTGGGACCAAAACACACATGCCACTAGCTAGATCTAAACAAACTTTCAACTTTTTGATCCTATGAAGAATCCAGTGTCTGAGATAGCATTGTAAGATCAAAATAAAAACGGGAGAGAATAATGATGGAAAAAACTTTGCAATATTCATCCAGGCCTACGAGAAAGTCCTTTTATTTTCAGTCTAAGGTCTCAGTCTGGAGAGCTGTTCTGCATGGGCAGGCTCCATATCAGCTCTGTGATTCATCAGTGCAATACAATTTACAGGATCAAAGACTTCAGAAAATTCTCACGTCATTCTACAGGCATCACCTGAAAAGTTCCCTACTAAAGTTCTCAGAGTGCATCCTGAAACTGTGAATTCCCTTGACTTTCAGTGGCAACCTAAGTCACTCCCAGGCTCTATGTCCTTCGTGCACCTCCATGTTACACTTGCAAGGCTGCACTGAGGATGTCCATGACCTGGACCAGGGAAGTGATGCATCTGGAGGGCTGAGTTTCCTTCAGCTGGATCAGCTATGCAGTCTTGTTGCTACTCTGCTGGGCCACTACAGGGGTGGAACAAAGTAGAGAAAAACAGGCAAGAGAAAGGAGTATCTGCTTACATTGACATAAGCACATCTACAACATAAAAACCTGAAGTGTAACATTTCATTTTACTCTTGCTATCAGATTATTTTCTGCTGGCCTCCAGGCTACTCCTGCTCAACAATCCCACAATGTAGGAAAAAAATACTCACCACCAGCAAGAGCCTCCTCTCTTGCACTGTCATCATCACTAGGCTGAAGAATATTCCAGGATGTCAAAGTAAGTGAAGAAATGTCTTCAGCTGATGATAACTTCAACATGTCCATGTGATTGCTGTGAGGCTTGTAACGTGGGATGAAACACTCTTTGCCTTGTTTAAAAATGTCCTTAATGATTTCTTCTGTCTGGATTTCATCTGGCATGCTCAGAAAGATTGCAATTCTTTTGGATCCTTGGTACTTGGGATGGCCAGTCACCTACATGGGAAATTGATGTAATCAGTTGATGAAAAGTTTACAAAAAGATCAACTTACTTTAATTAAACACACAACTGGAGCAAAAGATCTATTGAAAAGGGCGGACATCCTCAAATGCCCAGCATCACTGGAGAAGATACAGCAGGTCAGAACTGCCAGCTTCTGCAAGACATGAGGGTTTTGCCTTCCTTGTTTTCCATCCTTTTTACTGCATCTCTCATCCAGGCCTAGGTAGAATGAGAAGTGTGTCAATGATAACAAGTCAAAAGAAAATTAGCATCAGAGCAGAGGACTGCAGAGCACAAAGTCTTCCAAGACTAGGTCCCTCCTTCTTTTTTTAAACTGAAACACATTCCCTACAGCAAGTTTAGATATACGACTTCAAACACCACCTGCTTCTAATAGGTGATCTTATTACTGCACATATTTCAGAGCTTGACAGAAAGATGGCCTTGCCATTTTTTGATTTTCATGAGGTTCTTTGTGCTGGGCTTATAAAGGACTGAATATAGGAAGGAAAATAAAAAATGCTGATATGGTGAAAAAGTGCGAACAGATTCATACCTCACTATGTCTCTGCCTAATTCCAGATTTAATTCCACATCAAAATTTGAGAGGAGTTTTTTAAAAGTTTGTCTAGTACCTTACTTGTTTTGTTACTTACATCTGGACAAAACAAATACAAATGTGTCCCTTCTCATATGATTTATTCTTATTCTACACACTTGCAAAAATCTGTCAAAAACATCAGACAATTGAGAAACTGTGCTTATCTATGGAACAGAGAGCACGAAATCCTCTGCTCTGTGTTTGCATAACTGCAGGGTAACTTGCTCTTCTGAGCTTTAGCCTTTGCCCTGGCCCTGTTTTGAGAAATAAATGCCCCTATCCGGGTTGAGATACGGTTCTCACTCCTTTTTTTTTCCATTTATTTCCAGCACAGCAGCTAAAAGCCCAGATGAAATATTCAGAAGATTGATATATTTTTGTAAGACAAAAAAAACCAAAAACAAAACAACAAAAAAACCAAACCAAAAACAAAAACCACAACACTCCAAACCAAATTATCGTAATGTGTTGCCTGGCCACAGAAACGTCTTAACAACTCAAAACCATATTTTACTTCCTTTTGTAATTTGCTCAACCTTACATATGGATTTTTCCAACTAAGTGATTAAGCTCTTAAACAACAGAATTTCCATGGCAGCTTTTGCTTGAAAGAACAGACTATGTAGGCAAATTGCAGACTCCAGACAATGCCTGTGATTCATGGTGTCGAGGCCCTCCAGACCTGAATCTTCTCAGGGGTTTGGAGAAGAAAAAAACCGAGACGCAAAACTCTCCTCTTTCAAAGTGGTGCTGTGGGCACCACACAGCTCCAATCTGCTCCGACGTGTCCAGGAACACATTGATTGTGCCATATAGACAAAAATGAGGTTGAAGATGTAAAACCACATGCTAGCAGGAAGACACAATTTCGGATGTTTTCAGAACTGTGAAGATGAAGCTGCTATGACTCGGAGCAGTTTCTGAGAAGAGCGACAAATTTCCACACTTAACAAATATTATCTGCCCTTTGTGCACCCAGTTGATGGCTATATTTGCAGAATCAGAGCATGCAAACAGCATGACTTTAATCATGAACATAAACATTAAAAGAGAATAATCATCCAGAAGCTAATTAAATACTAGTGGCTAGGTCAGCCTGTGAAGCAATTTCCCCTTGCATTTAAAGACCCTTTTGAGATGAGATTTTGCAACTAAAAATATCATTCAGGTGTTATAAAAAAGCCTGCTCACTTTTATTAGCTGCAAGCACTGATATATGTTATAAAGCTGTATTGTCAGCTTTATATTGGTCCAAATATTTTTTCAGCATTTTCAAAATTTCTTCATTTCTGCTCTATTGCCCTCCTGTAAGGAAGCTGACTGTACTCAATGCCACTCTTGTCTCAAGCAAGCTCAGGATTTTCAATTTCTGTCAATTAAAATGACAAGATAACATAAATTTATATGTCATATTTCTCAATGCCTTCTTTTAAGCAAAACAAAAGCTGTATCTTTTAGTGTGCTCTCACTAGCAGAAGTGAGTGCTCTGTTGCTGAGTTTATCAGCAGCAGCTAGACAAAGGCTAAGAGCTCCTGAAAATTTGGTACTCTGTGAGCTAGGTGCTTATACAGTTGGCAGAGGACTGTGCATTTTTGGAGAGAATGCATGTCAGTATCTTCTAAAAATTGAGTGATTTAAGTCTAGGATGTGTAATTAAGAAAGTATATTCTCCTGAGAATAGGTCATTGTATTTTTTTTTCCTAAACAGCATTCACAATGAAAAAAAGGTTACGTGAGTTCCAGTTAAACTTCCTATGACCTAAAGTTTTTGTGCTGCCATGTCCCACTCATGAAGTGGCTACACATTAGTATTAAGTGAAGTCTATAAAATGATTTGAGATGCTCTAGCAGGAAAATAACAGTATAAATGTAGATCATGTAGAAGTACCCGCTGGCGCTGTGAAAAAAAAAAAAAAGAAGACTGTGCTCTACTACATGCAGTGACTGCAAAATAAAATTTTATTGTGTTTATTAAAATGATAAAATACATCTATATAACTATTTTGTAATCCAAACGCAAACAGGACATTTCAAAAGTACATGTGGGTATCGTGCTGTGTGAGGATACCAGTGAGGTAAACTCTGCTTGATAGCTTTTAAAGCACAAAAATTACATTAGAAATAAAACTGCATGAAGAAATACCACTGGAAGATACAGAAGGGAAACGACAGCCAGTTAAACCAGAGGCCAAACCGGGACAGTTGCTAAATTTTTGTATGTGTCGCTAGGAGCTGGCCATAAAGCTAGCCCGATGTGAAACACTTGAGCTAAACCCCCATGAACCCAGGAAAAACCCCGCTGCTTTGGGGTTTATCGGAGTTTGCCTCCAGTTTCACAAACACCCCATGCTTTAACTTGACGGTCGCTGCACACACCGAAGCCGCCAGCTGCCGGGCCCGACATTACTTCGCAGCGACGAGGGGGGAAAGCAGGGGCCGAGGCCGAGCTCGCTCCCCCGGCTCGGAGCACCCAGGGGAGCGGCCGAGGAGCCGGCGGGTCCCCCTGAGTCACCGCCTCGGTCCCCGGCGGGGCCCGGAAAGTCCCCGGGCGGGCTTCCCCGCTCAGCCCCGTGCTGTGCCCGGCTCCGCAGCCCTCCCCCCGCCCCCGGGCCCGACTCTTCCTGGAAGCCGCCGTGGGGCGGCGGGGCCGGGGCGGCCCGCACCCACCTTAGCACTCAGCAGGCGGGACTGGCGCTGCTTCTCCGCCGCGCTCAGCGCCCGCAGCCGCTGCCGCAGCTCCCCTCGCAGCGCCCGTTTAGCGGCCCGCAGCGCCGCCGCCATTTCCCCGCCCTCCCCCGGCCGCTCCATGCGCCGAATGAGCCGGGCCGCAGCCCCGGCCTCGCCCTCGGGGGCCGCGGGGGCGGCGGCGGCGCTACCGGGCAGGGCTTTCGGGGAGGGCCCGGTGTCGGCCGGCCGCGGGGTCGCTGCTGTGAGAGCTGCGTGGCCGCCATCCCCGCCCCATGAGGGTGCTGGAGGGCCAGCCGGGGCCCAGCCAACCCCTTGGCAAAGCCCATCTTTATTTTGGTTTTTGTTTTTTTTTTTTGTCCGGCGTAGATTACAAAGAATTTCCCCTTTTCTAATTTTGCTGAAGAAAGGGAAATCACATTTCAGCGGGATATTTTACCACAGCCTACCAGACGGTTTCAGATCCCTACGGCATCGGCCGGTGGGCCTGGGCCATGAGGGAGGCGGTGTGAACAAAAGCTCCCGGGCTGGGGACACCATGGGCCTCGCAGCTCGTGGGGACGCTGTGCTAGCCTGCCTAGCCATGTCCGGAGGGAGACACTGGAGGCTTCTTTTTGACACATTTAATGATCCAGCCCCCCCAGAAGTGCTGAAAGGGATGTTTCTGTAGGAGAATAGTTTTTTTGTAGATCACTTCTACGTGGTATTTGATGACATCTCAATTTAGCTACTGTGCACACTGATTAAGTTACCAGCTGTCCACTCTGCTGCTCTTTGACCTCATGTTTTGCTCTAGAAACAGCATTGTGTTCTCCTGTGTTTCGCCTGACAGCTGTAAGGATTCCTTAAACAGCGGTGTCCCAGGATCTGGGACACTACTCAGTGTCATGTATAGATAACTTCGTGACAGTTAACAAAGCATATCTATACTGTATAAAAAGACTTAGCTAATAGCCCTGTTGTTTTCAGGCATTTTATTATGTTTAGAATCTGGGTGGTGTCTCTCATCACTCCTTTTCTTGCTCTTAAATGCATAGCGAATGGCGTTTTTGTGCAGGTAATCTGGAGCTCACTGGACTGTTAATGATCCAGGCTTCTTTTGTTTAAACCTAGGCCTTGGTATGAGGGCAAGTTCTAAAATTATTGCATCACCTAGATTTTGAAAAGGCTAAGTTAGCCTTTTATATTTAATTAAAAAAAAAATTGTATTCCCTAATGTAAAATAGGTTACTAGATTAGTGTAGAAGGAAGTGAACATGGTATAAATAGACTGGTGTTAGCCACTAAAATATGTTCTTACAATAGTGCACAAAAAGGAACTGAGTAAGAATTGCTGTTCTTACAATGAAATGTTAGACTGCAAATTAATAAATATATGTCAAAACAATAGTTGCCCCAGACTATAAAAGCCTGGAAGTCTGTGAGGTCCTACTCATGAATTTGCCGAGTTTTGCAGTGTATCCCAAAACACTTAATTACTGTCATCAGAGCTGATCCAGTTCATTTATTTTTGCCACAAGCTTTCTGTTTCTTACACAAGCTACCACATAATATTTAAGAAGTATAACAGAAAATTAAAGTCTTGACATCCATGGACTTCAGGTCAAACCCATGTACTATTGGGATTCTCCAGCTGATAGCTTCTGTAAGAGTTATCTTACTGAGGTAGACCTTTTTTCATCTCCCAATTTGTTTGAAAGAAATTAGACCAATCATAAGACTTTAAAATACATGTTTTAATGTATTTTTTTTAAAAATACTAGTGTATTTACACAAATTTCTATTTAAAAAAAAATTTGTACTTGCCTATTTTAAAACATTTAATTTTTAAAAAGTTCAGCCAGATGACTACGTTACACAAATTTGAAAGAACATTCAGTGTAGATATAAGCAATTAAAAAAATACAACAAAGAAACATACCATTGCATTAACAATAAGTGAGGGCACATTTTAAAGTTGCTAGCTTCCACAGATTGTTTTTCCTGTAAAAATTGCTTAGTCTGTGTCAGTAACTTGTACCTATTTTTACATTGGAATTTGAATTTCCTTTTTCTTCACAGAACTGCCCCTTCTTTTGCTTATGCAAAGATTGCAATAAAATGCATTACAGTAGTATTTCATTTACAAAACAAATGACATTAAAACTTGTTTCTTAACCCATTGGATTGTATTTCAGTAAAAAAATGTCCTTTCATGGAGGTGCAACAGAGATCCCAAGAGCTGTCTGGATGTGGAGAATGATTTCTCTCTCGAAGTAGTCCTGTCTGGAAGGGTTGACTTGAATTGCTGCGTGATGCTGTGTCGATTCCTCTTCTGAGAGATCTCATCTTCAGGTTTGGCAATTAGGATAGCATGTTAAACATTGTATTTAGTCAAAATAAATACAAATAAATTATGGAAGAAAAATTTTGTGTGGATATTGCTTGGAGAAAAGCTTAGCAATGAAGCTTGTGGCAATATCTACATTATACGTGAATGGCAGGTCCATTTATTTCAGTAGTACTCTCTGAACAAGGAAAAAACAGCTATGAACATGGCTGTAATTTTGGAGAAAGATAGTAGTGATCTTCTTTCAAACTTCGTAAGGAAGCCATTTTCCTATGGAAAAGAACATGCACAGTTAGGGACAGCTTAAAAATAACGTGTGCAGAAAAAAACGCACCACTCTGTGCTAGTATCACATTAACAGAGTGCTACACCATTGTGCACAGAGGGACAGGTTTTCAGAGCTCTCCTTCCAAAAGATGAATAGGTCTTTAAAAACAGTAGCTGAAAATAGCTGCACCTTGCTGAATGTTTGTTTTATCTCCAAGTCAAGACTCTGCCCTCCCTGTGTAAATAGAAAATGAATGTGAACTGTTATCATCTAAGTCCACATCTTAAAGGAAGATACAAGTACTGTGTTTCTGATGTAGTAATATACTTACAAATATCTTCCCTTAAGCCTCCTTATTCTACTACTATGAGCCACATATTATGACAGAATGTTGCCAGGAGTTGATACATCTCTTAAATAAAATTGACTCTATTTGAAAGAGATGGAGAGAGAAGCCTTTGCCGTAAATCTGACGCATCAAGGGGCCATGACTCGCTATCACCTTTTTTTTTACAACTACCAGACAGAGAAGGAGCAAAACAAGCAAAAAGAAAAAAAGGAAAAGCAAGACACTAGAAAACAAGGGAGGGAAAAACGTAATAGCAAATAGGAAATATATGAGAAGTGAGACGAGAGAGGGGTGGGTGGAAAGAGAAAGTAACGTTTACATATAGGTAAAGGAAAAAAGTACCAGGGAAATAACTGACTCTGATGTCATTGATTCTCTGCTTCCCCTAACTGCAAAAGACAAAAGTATTGGCGTGATGAAACTCTGCAAAGCAAAAGGGACCTCCCCCCTCCTGGCAGCAGGGAATTTCAGCAGCTTGGCAAAATAATCCACATATTGACAAATGCTTTTCTCAGCATTGACCATTGATAGATGGAAGTTCTAGGATTATCTCAGTCCAAACAGAAGAGATTTAACGCCAATTGGACTTACCTGTAAACTTATTTAAGTAAAACTGATTTAGGGGATTAAATAATGGCTTTGTTGAAATCCACAGCAAAAGTACTGACTTCAGCTGTGAGGATCACACCTGTGTATTCCTCAGGTGAACTTCAGTATTTTTGGACCAACTCCTCTATGGGAGCAAAATTGCTACACTAATCTTAGGGTGCCACTTAATTTTAGATTTAATAATGGGAAATTTCATGGCATGCATAGTTTAACCTGCTTGGAGAGGGAGGCTGGAGCAGATGATTTCCTAAGGTCCCTCTCAACCTGAATTATTGTATGATCCTATGATTCAAGACTAACTCTAGGGTTTCAACTGTTACATACACAGAAAGTGCCTTTTTTAAAAAAGAAATTTGTCTTTTAGCATTGTTCTGTTTAAAGCAGAAGCAAAGCTTTCACTGTAAGTCTCAAGGACACATTACAGACATCAGATATTAAACCACCAAATAAAACCCTGAATAAAATGTTTTTGACAGTGGCAGTAACAACAGTTTCCCTTAATTAAACAAAATCTCCTAATGTAGACTTTGGTGGAAAATGAGAAACTTACCCAGCCACCATTCGCATCTATCCATTCAGCTTTGTTGTTTATTATGTACTCTGTGATGAAATAAGAAATCTGCTCCTTCTCCTCTCCAGTGAGCTGAACTCCATGCTCTTGAAGCTTCTTAGTCAGAAGACCCCCAAACGTAAATATGGTCATAATTCGTCCCCAGTTAGTATTTCCATCAGCAAATTTTTCTTCCATGACACCATTGAAAATTCTCTTGGCAACAGCTACAGAGGTAATATCAATCCTGTCCAAGAACGGTCTGAGAGCCTCCTCGGTTTGATCTTGCAGAGAAGATGCAATGTTTCGCAAGACATGAGCAACCCTGGTTTGGGCTGGTCCGAGATGTGATTCCTGAAGCACATATTGCAGATAATCTTGAGCTAAGTAATAAACGTAATAGAACTCAGCAGTTTCCATTTAGAACAAAAGGCAGACAGCAGTGCACCGCTCTTAATCAGGGTCAGTAATGAACAGCCACAGGACATGCACACAACTTTGTATCATCTGATTTTGATGGAATCTTTTTGCTTTTACCACAGAAGTTCCTGTAAAAAAAAAAAACCTAGTGACTTAATGATTGTGTGGGTTGTGGAATATGTCAGCGGAAATGAAAGAAAAAGCGTCCGCTCAAGGGGAGAAGACATGCTTTCTTGAGTGATTTATTATTTCTCTAAATAGTATGATTGCACAACTAAAATCTACATTAGCTTTTACCACATTCTTAGCAGTATAAATTGGCATTTTGGTGGGACTTTTGCTATGTAACACTAGCAAAGGTTAGGCATTTGGCTTGAAAAAATATGCCTAAAAAGTGTATGCTAGAGGAGCACGCAGCCACCGCCACCCCCATCTTCCTCTACTCCAGTCTCTTCATTGCCAGAGCTTAAGGCTGCAATCTGTATTGCAGGTTTATGGGTTATTTCTGGTTCACAACTTTTTAAAGAAACTAGTAGGCATTTGCAACAGGATGGTAGAATGGATAAACTTTCTTCAGCACTCTGGGATCTTAACTGCAAAAAGTGGGGATTCAGTGGTGGTACAAGCATGGACGGAAAAAGGGGAAAGGCAGGTTTATAGCATTATCCCTGGTTGCAGACTTTCCCATACTCACTCTGTGAGTGCTCTTCAAGGTCCTTCTTTGAAGATTTGAATGAATACCTTCAAAGATTTCTTTCCCCCACAGGGAGTTCTGCTGTAAAATACATTATTAGTATAAAAGACAATGCTAATACAGTCAGCATGTCAGAACATGGGATGGAGAATAAGGGGCCAAGCTAGTCATGTATGATACCATCTGCATCTTTCATGACAGATAACAAAGAAGTATCATGATACCTTCAGCAACTGCTCTTAGATTCAGATTTTCAGTCAAGCAATTATTTTTTGGGGAGAAGGGGCAGCTCTGAGGTCAGTATGTTGCTAACCCGAGCTAGCTCCTGGAACTGTGTATGCTACTGCTCTGACATCCCAGAAACACACAGGTAGTTTCCAGTTCCTTTTCAGTTTTTTTCTTCTGATGAGTCTGGCTCAGAATGACACAGTAGTCTTCCATGCATAGCAAGGTTTGAAACCTCAAGCTATCACCAGTGTAGCACAGACATCCGTCTCTTCAGTGATTCGGGAAGGTTTTCCCTCACTTTCTCTTGGAAGCAAAGAAAGATGTGGCTTGGTGCTGTGTTCACTTTTGAGAGAGAATGGGTTTAGGAGAGCAGTGTGAGCTGGAAAAACTCATGTTAGATATTACCCTCAGGGAAGGATGCGATGCTAGGACTGGGAATGGGCTGGGAAGCTAGCTCTCCCCTCATCCATACACACGCACATTTTTACCAAAGCCCATTTTGAAAGTTCAGAGGTGTCCTCTATCCAATACCTGCAGCTGCTGCTTTGGCAAGCTGTTAGGCTGGCTTTGCCTTTGTTATGTTCATGATTTCAGCAAACTGCCAACATTTTATGAGGAATGCAAATGAAAAAAACCAAAACAACAAAGTATGTTAACATACTTTGTTAACTCTTCCCAACTCAGCTAAATCTGGGCAGAAATTTCCAGGGCAGAGGGAAGGCATTGCTCTACCTAGACACCTTCCCTCCTGTCAGACGCTTGCTGCAGACAGGGCTGAGAGGTACTTGAGGAAAAATCACAGGAATCCTTTTTCTGTATGGCACAGTCTGAAATTATAAATCACTCTTGACTCTCTTAATAATTGATTAATGAAAAGCTTTTTATATTCTTTGTCAATATAAGTAATAGTTGAATATGAGAAGAGTGAACAATACCTAAGGAGACAAGTTTTGTTTTCTTCACCATCGAGAGCGGCAGAGCAGAGGCAGAAGCAGATATTTCTTCATTAGTGGAGCATTTAGGATTCTGAGAAGGATGACGGAGTAAGGCTATGAATATGTCACCATTATTGGAAGAAATCAATGTTAATACCTTGGCAATTTTGGTGTAAATGCTGCCACTTACAGTCTCTTGATCTCTAAATGGGCTGTAAGGTGAAGCTCAGCACTCAGCTCCCAGGAGGGGCTGGCAGCCCAGAGCAGACATCTCTAACAGCAAGCTGTGACACCGCTACCAGAGCTCAGGATGTGGCTGTTGAAGCTGCCCCAGTTTTACCGATTTCGATGTTATATTTGCTTTTCAATAGCATATAGCGAGGGGTGCAATTCCAAGTGTTGGATGTTTAGTAGCAATGACAGTATTATATATCTATCTACATAAAAGAGTCAGACCAGAGTGCATAGCCCAATCTTCCCCAGCTCTAATGGTCATTTCCAAGCACTGTAAGAAATCAGCTTGGCAGTCTCTGTGCTGGATTATGCCACTCTAACACTCTGATTCTCATTTTCTACATTAGGCAGGGCCTTCCTTTCTCTTACCAGACTTTATTCACATTTTCTAGTTGTAAGTGAATATCTTTAACTTAATGACTCTCTACTTTTCTTTCTACCTGCTCTGTCTCCCCACTGCTGTAGAGTGTATTCTCATACAGTGTATTGCTTCTTTCTACTTTTCCTCTCTGCTGCATATACTTTATCTTTCATAAATGATTAGTGTTAATAAAAGGTTTGAAGCAGAAACCAGCTTGACATGGAAGCTCAAATGCAAACCCTCTCCTCGCTACCTGGCATAGCAAGGGGCTTCAGATACTTTAAGTCTGTGCTCTCTGGATTTAACTCCACATCCTACCCTAACCTGAAAAGGCTTATTTTTCAGAACAGATGGGAACTGAGTTGACAGATCCTCATAAAATTGACTTGTGAGAGACGATGTTATCTCATCGTGTTCGAGACAAACTAAGCCAAAATGGCAAAAGCTCCGCCGAGCTATTCACGCTGCGTCTGCCTTGTCGGAGTTGTTCCAGTTCCAGGTGAATGTGGGAACTGTGAGCTCTTCTAAGGCAGCTGAGCTTTGTCTGGAGGAACAGTCTGAGGCCTTGAGAAAATTCTTATCAATTTTTTTCTGGTTTTCTTCCCTTTTTGATGTCCAAACCAGGGCGATTTTTGTGTGGTATTGGATTTCATTGCAAAAGAACAGCTCAGTCCACTTGTTGCTTTCCAGCTGTCCTGCACAGCCCTGATATAAGACTTCAGCAGGCTTTGGTGACTTTTATTTGCCCTCTATTTTCCTGAATATTGGAATATGCAAGCTGGCTTTTTTTGTGAGCTGCGATGGTTGGTTGGTGTGAAAGGCAGAGGCAGTTTGCCCAGTGGAGTGCTGCCACCTAGTCGCAGCCGGCCTGGCTGCACGCAGAGGAGAAATCCCTGTTCCCTCCCTGGATCTCAAATACACCTTCAAGTCTTCTGCGCTTTGAGATTCTATATGCAGGAAAACACTAAAATACAATAGCACGGGGACTCATCCCCGATAATGATCTAAATTAATAAGTATTAATTGTATTTCCTGAAGAATTCTGTCAGCTGGGAAGCACAAAAGTCTCCAGTCCAAAGCTTGGGAAAGGTCCTCTCCATGAGAAGTTCTGGGAGCAGTTCATTCTAAAACACTTCAGCCCATCTCCTAATGTTTCTAGGATGGAAACAGAATAGGAAATAGCTGCAGCAAGATCTTGGATCTCAAATTCTGTGGCAATTGAAGGAGAGACTTACAGCCAGCTTATATTCTGTGCATCTCAGGAGATGTAGATGTAGTGAAGAAGACAAGCTCCAGGCAGAACAGGAGGATGTAGCTGGTTTTTGCATCTTCTGGGCCAACTGAGAGATTTTGGGCCAACTGGAAAGCCAAACTGGTCCCCAACATAAACTAAAGCAAGTAGCTACTCCAGCTTACTGTTGAGCTGTGGTGCAGGCCAGAATGACTGAGGGCTGACCAATATGCCATAAACTTTCTCCTGCTCCCAAAATTGCATATAGCAAAGGCTGGGAGGATGGATCATACGAAGCTGCACACCATGGCACTCCAACACTCAGGCATGAGAAGAATTCTCTGAGAGGCCGCTCTGCTCCCCTTATGACTCCTCTATAGCACTCCAGCAACATAAGGGAACTACAGGAAGGGCCAGGTCTGTCCACGTTACTCAGGGTTCAGCTGCTGCCTTGTCACTTCCTCTGGTAACTCATCTCAGCTCAGAAATTGGCTTCTTCTGGATCCCAGCTTCTCTCATCCTCATGAGTCAAGGGCAGCCAAACACACTGCTCCACTGTGCATGTGCCATGTGCCATCATGTGCATGTGTGTAGACACATGTTCTACATTCTCATAAGCCTTTCCAAATGTTTGTCTAGGATTAGGAGAATTTGAACAGTCATAGTTCTCAGCACTAAGACACAGAAACTTAAGGCTCCCAAAGCTTGCCAGACAGTGGATCATGAACAAGTAAAGTCTTGGTAGAAGCTTAGCAAGATCTTGCAGGTGCCAGCAGAAGCACTGTCTGCTGAAGCCAGCTTCATTGCTGAAAATACTTGCTCCTAGAAAGAAAAAAAAAAAAAAAAGTCGTCTGCTTGTGAATGTTAATGAAATAGGAATTCAAGAGCTTATGCCTCAGTTTGATAACCAAAACATTGTATGTCACTTACACCTACAAGTCAAGAGGGTCTTGACTTTTGGTTGTTTCTGCTGTGGCAGGTGCAACGTGAGCATGCACAAAGTCCATTTGTGTATTGATCTGCAGCTTTGGGTCAGATCTCTGTCTTCTGAAGACATAATGCCGTCAGGAGACAGGCATTCAACATCAGCTGCACCAGTGCTTTAAAGCTACTTTAAATGGTGGAGACATTCAAAATGTGGTGAGACAGCATTTCAGTAAGATGTCTGAGCCTTACTTAGCATACAAAGAGTCCCACTGGATGAGATTTTCAAAATTTAAACAAGATTTAGGTAAAGAGTTTTCACTGAGTGTGAATAGAACACAGATGCCCAGTTCTTTCAGGCACCTTTGAAAAAAAATTGCAGCTATTCAATAAGGCCAGGAACAGTTTAAAGTTAGGCATGCTTTTAAATTCTTTGCTATTTGATTTGCCAAGGGAAGCTTATGTATCTCATGTTTTTAAAATAAATTGCTTTAACATTCAAGCTCACTTCACCAGGTACAATTTACCCAGATGCCTGGGAGGTTTGCGGTCCTCTCCATCAGCCTTCCCAGGAGCGTGCTTGCTTCTGTGCTTCTCCCTCATTTCCATCAGCCCTGCATCTGCTCCTGTACTTCTCCCTCATTTCAATCAGCCCTGCATCTGCTCCTGGTACTACAGGAAACCTTTGCACTGGGTCAAGTGTTAGTGATCCACAGATTAAGTATCTTTCCTTTAGAAGATAATGTATTCTTTTAATAAATCATTTCACCTCCATTTATACATCCCCTCTGTCAATGACCCTATAAAGGAGGGTTGTAGCAACACTGGTATTTCTACTATAAATCACTTTTCATGGAGCTTCGTAACTCATCTTTAGTTTGTTTTATGTGCAGGGTTCCAGTCTGGGGGCACATTTGTTTTTATTCCCCTTTCAAATTGTTTTGAATTATTTTAAGTTATAAAAATGGACAAGAATACAAATATACAGTGTACAGATATTTTCCTCTTTTACAATCAATCCAGATCTTTGAATAGAAATTATGTTTAAGGAAATTAATGTGTAATGAGACTACAGTAATTTTCATATGCCAGAAATAAATATTTATAAAAACACATTTTTTAAGCCTATTTCAGTAATTTTGCTAAAATTTTATTACCTTCTCAAATGCATACTTGCATGAAAATGTGGTGGTGCTAGTGCCTACTGTTTACAGCCCTTCTTTTTTAAAAAAAAAAAGCCCTTCATCTAATGTTTGAGGAAGACACAGGCTACATTACTGTTTCACAAGACTTTTCTGAAGTCTAAAAGCAGTTGGTATGAAACTCATTCCATCCACCTATAGCCTAAGAAACTGGACTGTGTATGGTAGAATAAAATCTCCTGCATATGTCAACTGCAAGGAAGAACTTGTGAACCTAATATCCCAGACAACCCTTCTGGAGGGTTTTTTAATCCAAACCGTATTTCTCATTCTTCTGATTTGCATCATTTCAGCAGACACTCTGCTGTTAGCACTGTGCAGTATTTTCAAACCCACAATAACTGTGTGTAAATTGCTGCAAATTATAGCAAGAAATTAGCTGTAACTCCCATGGTATATTTTTATCCTTCTGTTTATTATGATTTTCTGATCCTCCAAAAGAGCATGCTGAGATGGCATTTCTGTGCTCCTAGGAGAAGGCTGTGAGCAGAAATAGCTAACTAATCTGTCTCCCCAGGTATTTATACCACATCCATTGCTGTGCTGTCTGAGCATGTAATACTATCCCCTCAATCTTTTTAAGCGAAATGACGTCCCATTAAATAAGTGTCGAGGAAGCTGATGCTACTGTGACTAGTGCTGCCATTCTTTAACCAAAGCAGGAAGAAATTTGCTTTTGAGCTCATTTTTTAATCGTATAACTTTACAGTGCTCTGTGCTTTGAATTACATTTCCCTTCACTTCCTTGCCATAGCTGTGTAGAGCCCCTGGTTCATCTAGGGAATTAAGCCTGCACAGACACTGTAAGCGTGTTAGCAGTGATGCTAATACCGGTGCTCCGGCTCCGAAATGCTCTGTCTTTCAGAAAGCCAAGTTCTTTTAGATCCTTTCAAATAATCTCAATGAAAAGCATTTACTTATTTGTGCTGACTGCTGTAGGCAATAAAGCAGCACCTCAATGCCCCAGTCAGAAGCAGGGATTGCCTTGTGCTGGGTTTTTCACCCGTTAAAGCCAGAAGGAGTTTCCTGCCCCAGCTCGCTGAGCATGGCGAGAAGTGCTGAGCGGACACAAAGCCCACTGGCTTCACGAAACAGCAGGAGTGGGACCGTGATAGTCTTTCATTAGGCAATAGTGAGGATGATTGCAGTTAATCTGTGAAGCATTTTAATGGCTATTGGTAGCAACAGCAAGCAAACTCCGTACCAGCAGTTCAGTGTACGTCATTTGGAGTTTTCACAATAAAACCCCAGAATAGCCATTCGTCCTTAGCAGACTTGCCTGCGTATCAATCTGGGACTAGATTCTTGGCATGGTAGGAAATTATACATCATAATGGCTTAATCAAGGGCTTTCATAGTGTATTCTAGAGCCGAGAAACCTTGGACAGAATGCAGACAGAACCTTGGACCCAGCTGTGAGTGCTTTGCTCATGAAGTCAGAGGAGCTCTGCACAGACTGACGCCCTGTGCCTCAGCAAAGCTTCATTGATTTTGGTAACTTCATCTGTGCAGGGATGCGAATATAGCTACAGGGAGCTAAATGAAACCTAAAGTTACCAATTTTCAAGAGAAAAGAACTTTAGTTAAAGGACTCTTATGTTTTCTTAATTATTCCTGATTTTGAAACATGACATCACAAGCAGACTAATGATATTAAGGAGCAGCAGTAAATAAAACAACCAGCTCCACATTATTTAATGCAGCAAGACCAGAGAGAATGGGATTGACTGAGTTAGTCAAGGTTTTTATTTGGTCTTTGTGCTGGATAACTGTTAATCACTCGATGAGAAACACATTTCCAATGGCCAGTGCTCAAGCAACGTAAATGATAGTAACATCTTTGTTTCTCCTTTGCTCTTAATCTCCTTTGGGAGGCTTGACAATAAATAGCCATTCCCAATCTATTTTCCAGCTCAGAACCCAGATCCAAAAAGCCCCCATCAAATGTAATTAGTTTGCTTTACATCTCTCCTTTATGTTTCTGAGCTAGTAAATGGCCGCTGCAGTTCCAGAGGGAGCTCATTTTTCTAGCTGCCTACAGGAGATCGGGAGTTGTTGTCTCACTTAAGTACAACTCAGTTGTTAGTTGGATGTTTTGGCAGGGACCAGTGCTCTCCACATAAACTGGCAAGCCACAAAGTCTAGAATCATGAGGCTCTGAGCAACCTGATCTAGTCAAAGACGTTCCTGCTCCTTGCAGGGGGGTTGGACTGGATGACCTTTGAAGGTCCCTTCCAACCCAAACCATTCTGTGATTCTATATTCGGTATAGAACTTGGTGTTCCTATGGCCTGGAAAGCGCCTTCAGCTCTCTGAGCTTTAGTTTCTCCATCTGTGGAATGGGCTTCTCCAAAAGATTTGCTGATTCAGCACATACAATGTAATTTTTCTACTCATACCACAGCTTTCCTACATGACCTTGAGAAAACTACTGGTCTCGCTGTGACTCAGTTCTCTGCTTCTACAATAGAAGAAATTAGAGAATTACATTCAGGTGTGTGTCTTTTGCCTATATTTAGCAGCCTTCGCAAGGAAGCCTGTTCAGGGGAGTTTTTGTGTGTGCCTCAGCTGGTCTGGGTTATGCTGGGATGACATAGCCCAGGCTATTGATGACAAGAAGTCTGTGACCACAAGCCAAAATGAGCTGAGGCAGGTAAGAGCTGACTCAAAGGAGCACTGCTCCAGTCATTTGCCATCTGTGTGTGAGTCAGAGCCCTAATATTTGTTTTCTTCTATCCTTTGTTGGAACTCAGCGGAGCTGTTTATTTGTACAGCAGCCAGCATGCTGGGACCTTGATCTCAGCCAGGCCTAGGTGCTAATTTTAATATATAGTCTAATGTAGTATCTTGTAGAGTGAGATGCTGGTTTTGGCATATATATATATATGTGTGTGTGTGTGTATACCTGTTGGATCTCACTTTTTTTTCTGCTGCAGGACACTGTAGATAGCAGATAGATCTGCCTTAGAGGTGCCAAAGATGTAGAACTCGTAATTCTTTAGACATATGTTTTGGTTAAGTCACCAAAGACTGAGTACTTGTGAGGCAATCTGAAAGAGAGTTTTATCAAGTTCATCTCTTCAAATCATTTTTCTTTCACAGTAAGGCTTGCTAGCTGTAAAATTATTCTGTTAAACTGTGTTACCACACTCTGAGGCAATTTGTTTTCTTGTGCATTGATCTGTGATCCAAGGTACTTGCTCCTGAAAGCATTTTTCCTTTTTAACCACTTAGATAGAAACTACTTTTGTATAATCTGGAAATTGGTGTAGAACAACATTGCTTTTTTAGTCTGTCCTTTGTTATTTGCTAATCACTTTCTGGACAGTCAGTTTGTGAGTGGATTCCTAATCAGTCATGGTCAGATTCTTTTGTGCTTAGTGTACTAAATTAATTTGTTCTGTAGCTCTCCAAAAGAGTTTAAAATGATAGATTTCATAAAAGGGTAGAAATCTCAGTTTAAAATAAGAAATAGTTCTGGCAGTATGTAACGTTTTGCAAATGGAAAATTGGAAATAATTGGAATAGCAATAAACTACATTTATAGTTAATTAACTTGTAATGTAATAGAAACTGATCTCCCTTAGAAGGTAAAAGCACAGCACATTTGCATGATGTAGTCAGGTTTTCTGTTCGTGGTGTCCAGCTGGATACCCAACAAAGAAAATAACTGGGGTTTTACCATATTAATTCCTTGCCAGCCAAGGCTCTCTATGTTAACCATGGCCTCTTGTGAAATCAGGAGGCATTTTAGGTGCATCGGGCTCTCGAGCTATTGTGTTGCTTTGAGACATAAATGTCTTCAATCCTAAAACTTCCATACAATCCAATCCTTTCTTCCTTTCTGCAGATTTTAAAGTCCTGTCCTGCAGCCTCACGTGCACATATGTGTAAGTTTTACTGATAGCACATCCTCCTTTGTGGAGAGAGGTAGTGTGCAGCTGCAGGACCCAACATGTAGAGCTGCCATTTCCACTCCAAAGAGCTATGAACCCTTCTGTCATCCTCTGAGGAAGCAGGGCTGGATAACAAAGTCTGGTCCAGAAGCTCTCACCCTGGAGCAGGGTTCAGTTTTAGCAGATGTATTCCCTGATTCCTGGTGATGGTAACAAGATAGGAGTGCAGAGACAAACATCTAAAACTCAAATAATACACTGTGAAAAGTGGCTCAGTAAAAATGTCACTTCCAAGCTGCAGGGTTATTTGCTTTCACTGAGTCCAGACCAAATGTGCTCTGTTTACAAGCAGAAATACAGTATTTATTTCTTAGCCGCCAGCACTAAAAAGGGGTTCTGCTCTAGGTTGGTTGTCATGTAGCACATCTAGTCATTTCCCCAGGTAGGTGTTGCAGACACGACTTGGTTGTGTTTTACCTCTGCCTTATATTTACACCGACGAGGTTGCAACTGGATGTGAATAAGATCAAAATAGGTTCATTCTAATAAATGTATGGCTATTTGAATCATCTACTCAGCCCTCTTTGATAACACAAACCATGGAATTTCAATGGGTACCTTCTTGCCTGTAGCTCAGAAGAAGGTCAACAGCTGTCAGAAATGGTGTGGCCAGCAGGAGAAGGGAAGTGATCGTGCTCCTGTACTTGGCACTGGTGAGGCCGTACTTTGAATACTGTGTTCAGGTTTGAAGCCCCTCACTACAAGAAAGACATTGAGGTGCTGGAGCATCCAAACAAAGCTGGTGAAGGGTCTGGAGAACAAGTTCTGTGAGTAGCAGCTGAGGCAACTGGGGTTGTTCAGCCTGGAGAAAAGAAGGCTGAGGGGAGACCTCATCGCTCTCTACAACTGCCTGAAAAGAAGTTGTATCAAGGTGGAGGTCGGTCTCTTCTCCAAGTAAGAAGTGGTGGGGCGAGAGGAAACAACCTCAAGTTGTGCCAGGGGAGGTTTAGATTGGATATTAAGAAACATTTCTTCACCAAAAGGGTTGTCAAGCATTGGAACAAGCTGCCCAGGAAAGTGGTGGAGTCACCATCCCTGGAGGCATTTAAAAAATGTGTAGATGTGGTGCTTAGGGACATGGTTCAGTGGTGGGCTCAGCAGTGCTAGGTTAATGGTTGGACTCGATGATCTTAAAGTAGTTCTTTTCCAACCTAATTGATTCTATGATTCATAATGCTGAGCTAAGACAGGCTCTGCTAGCTAGACAAATCTCCCACAGCTTTATCCTTTTATTCCTTTTAATGGTTTTGCAGAGATCTAATAATCCAGAATGAGTGTTCTGATTCACACATGCTGATGACTTGCCCTGCAACCAACTGTTGTGGTTCCTCCACCCAGAAGCTGTTCCCTCCCACCTCTCCTCCCTCCTGCAAAGACAGCTTGACTATTCATCAAGCAGAATCTGAACTGCTGCCACCTGGAGTTCAATGGATCAGGATGGACAAACACACTTTTCAGTTGTCCTTAACCTGGGTGTCAGTTTGAAGCAGTGCAGGAGCTATGATGTGAGAGCTGGACCATCTTTATGGCAGAGGCAAATCTCTTGCTGCCTTACTCTAACCCTACACAAACTGATGTCTCCCCATCTCCCTTTATTAACGTCTGAGATTTTGGTACCTTCTGACATATATAAATTAGGAAGAATGCTGAGTCAGCACAGACTATCCCTTGTTATCATGGGTAAACGATTACATCAGTCAGTGTTGACTCCTAAGGAATTTGTAGAAATTTTATTTCCAGAGAACAATTGAGTTATCAGCATACAAAGGGCTGATCAATAGCAGTTGGGTTCAGCTATTACAGTGCTTTTAATTTGGCACGTTGCCCTTTTTGTCATGCAACGTCACAGGGTTTCTTCTGGCTTGAGAAACCCGAAGAAAGGGAATATTGACTTTTGAGTAATTAAAATCTGGGAAGCTTTACCTTCAGTTTATCTATAGCGTCTCTGTACAGAAAGAACAAACTACCAAAGTTAAAAAGGTAATTAAGACAATACTGTGCAGGGAGACTTTTACTGCAGAGGTTTAGCCATGTATGTCTGCTCATATTAATGGGAATCCTACTGCTAATTCCCTGTGTACCTTGCTAAATAATTTGCCTAATGATTTTGGTTAAATGTAGAAAACAAGCACCATGTGAAACTGTTTGACATACTATGCTTGATGCATGGGAGCCAGAGAGAAAATACAGCACTGCCATGCAAATACCTCGTTTCCCAGCACTGTAAGTGAGGGGAGGAGACTGGTGTTAAAATAAAAATGTCCTGGGACATCGGCGCTCACTGTAATGGATTCAAAGCCTGTACCATGAATGCAGCTTTTATCCTGCTGCTAGGAATGCACTCTTCTTACCCTAGATCCAAAGAGTCCAGTTGGGCAACTCCCGAGTTGGGCCCTGGCTTAAAAAATGACACTCAACTATAGGATCTAGATAACCTTTAATTTGTGAAGAATTTGGTGTTGGATCCAGTTTGGACACAAACCACTACTTATATAGTGAATTTCCCCTTATCTTCCCTATAAGTGAGATTTTTAGCTTTGGGGTGTGCTGTTTTGGTGTTTCCCATCTGCCTTTGGCAATAATTTTTAAAGGGAAGTTCTGATCAGTTGTCTTCCCTTGCGGCACGGTTCCATTCATATAATGATAGGTTATCTAGGCAACATATGGACAGCCTGTCAAGAGCTATCTGCTATTTCAGATAATAACTATGTCTTTTCATAACTATATCTAGCAACACAGTGAATATAAAAATTACATAATAGAAGAATTTATCACCTTCCACATCTTCAACTGTGATCTTCCTATCCTTCAAGCAGAAGTTAGAGCAGACTGGGCATGTGCTAACAATAAATCTCTAAGTCCACTAGAATGCTACAGAGCCTCTTACCATGTTTAGGAGAGATTCTCTGTCTGTTAAATAGTGTGGTATTATCTGCATTACAACTCAGACATCAGCAAAGCACCTACATGTCCCTGGCTGAAGGCTGCCTGTCAGGCACCTTCCCACGCCCATCGCGTGTTTGGGCTGTAGTGAGTAAAGCTGTGCGTGCTCAAGTTCTCCTAAACCAAAGGGAGCTGGGCTTTACAAGTGACTGAACTGCTTAGGAAATTTTCCAGAGACACTCATACGCTGCTAGAAATGAATTTTTTTGCCATACAAGTCATAATCTTGTCCCTGGGTTCAGTTGGGAATAGTGTGCCAAGTGTGATGACAGGGAACCTAATGCTGGTGGAAGTGCCATCACTCACAAGTGATGAAACGACCCAAAAATACTTTGGGGCATATTTTTACAAGCAGCAGCATATCAGCTCTTATGTTCTCATCAAATTCCAAATCAAGTAATTAGCTTGCAGTTTCAAATGGCAATATTATTGTTTGCTTCATTACCTACTACACTCGCTAACGCTGTTTGTCACTATTTCTCCAGCTTCACAGCACTTACATTTTAGCAATGAGCAAAAAGACCCATTATCAGCCTCTGCAGCACCTTGATTCTCTTCAGGATGAATGGTGCAATATAAATGTAGAGGATTATTTAAAAACCCATTGCAAACACTTCTAGCATATTAGCCATAATAATAGTCTGACTGTTTTATTTGGCAATAATCCAGTTCCTGTGTCAAGGATACAGTACCTGGTGCATGTGCGCGCAGACCAACCGACTGGCTCATAAAATAGCAGGATGGCAAAATTATCAGGAAAAACAATGATGTGGTTTTATGTTGCTGTAAGTTATGGATGTGTAATAAAAGGGGGACATGAAGTTCCTGAGCTAGTAAGCCTAAAGGTGGGGGTTTTATGGTAGCTGTAAGTTCTGAAGTGTGTGTCTAATACCAGATGATCTTTAGCTGCCCAGCCTGATTTTTGTGTACT
>WHYT01013041.1:205397-217080 GCA_009806455.1 Tetrax tetrax
CACAGGCCTTCCCTCCCTGTCTTCCCAACCGTTCATTAACACAGCGGTAGCAGTTAGATTCAGTTTGGTTGTTTTTTTTTTTTTTTTTTCTCAGGATCAACTTTCACCTATTTTCGAGTCAGGCAGGAATCCTTCCTCCCCTCTCCTTGCTCTTCATCAGCTTTCTCCGCTCCCATAAAACACCGAGTGTCAGACTCCTCGTGGCTGCCAACACAGAACAGCAATTGCTGGCAAATACAGAATGCTTGGTTGCCCCACACCTGTCATCTGAGTACAGCTCCTGCAGTTGCTTTTCATTCTTCTTGGGACACTGCAGCCCCATATGAACATTTAGAAGCTGTGAGTCAGGCCTCCAAGAAAAAAGTCATGCATGACTTAAAATCACAAGGATGATCAAAACCAATAAAATGCATATTTTCAGTTTGCCTTTGGGTTTTCTCAGTTTGTGAGGCACACCCATTTCAGGTCTTAAAGCTATTCTTTGCAACCATTAAGGCTAGAATTTCAGGGCATTTATTTTTCATGAGCCACACATAATTTCTTGTTTTCAGAAAAACAAGAAATATTGTAAGACCTAATGGCCAGAATTGGCAATGCTAGGGCTGTCACTGAATGTACTCAGTGAAACTAAATGAGTGATTTTCATTTTCCACTTAAAATGAGGGTTTTGTTTTTCTCATTAGGATGATGACTTAGTGTTTGGATACATAAAACTAATTGAAAAGGTATAGATTGCTTTTGCTGAGACTTTTAAAAACTGTGTTAATGGGCTGGTGTTGGATGAAAGTCACGTAGGGTGGACTGTCCCCCGAGACTGCACCTTCAGCCTGTGGCTGACTGGCCATGGCATGGGCTTGGCATATTCATTTCATGTCTTCACCTTCACACAGTTTGGTGGAGTTAGACTGAATATTATTCTGAATTGTCCTCTTCCAAGCTTTCTCTCCTTTTTCCTTTTCTCAATGTAAATTTTGAGTGTTAAAGGAAGATGCTGAAACGGCTGGGCTTGGCGTATCCTATCACCCAGGCCATCAGCCTAAACACCAAGCTAGCAGCCGCGTCCCTCGGATAAATGGGATTCTGCAAAATGACAGTGCAGCTTGTCTGGGCAGGGGACGGGCCCCATCCCAGAGCAAGTAATGAACTCCCTGAGGGGCCCATCACTGTCACAAACATCACCACCTTCTGCTTCCCGTGCAAGATGCAATTCCTAGAGTTTGTGTTCTTGGATACAAAGAGAGTGCTATTAGTACCTGCCAAGACATGCGGTCCTTCCCTTGAAGGAGAGAAAAAAAAAAAAAGACAAGAAAACAAGCTACATATGATAGATGTTAGTCATGTTGCTTATTGCACTGTTGGCACAATCTCCACCTGGGGCTCCTACAGGCACATCCAGGATTTGGGGATGAGTCAGACACACTGCATATGTATTTATGGATGAGCTGAGCATATATGGAACATAATGGGAATTTCATGATGTCCCAACTTGCTTTTGTTTCCCCTTGTGCAACAAGATGTCTGTAAGTCCTAGATAGAGTCTTTTTGCTCTGAGACAAGGTTGCTGGATGAAAAAACATAGCATGCCTACAGGGAACTGCGTGTATGGGAACATCAGTTAGTTTGTGAGAATTGGATAGACTAACTATGCTAAATCTTACAACGTTACTGCTGGCTGTGTGGCCTTGGTGGTGATTTTATCAAATATCTTGATTCTGGAGTCATGTTAGCACTCAATCTCTCTTAACCAAAGAGTTTTCAGCCTCCACGTTTGTAAAATAAAGTTGGTTTTGTGTGACTCCCCAGCATATCAAAAAAGTGAAAACAAATAAGAACACACTGAACCTGTATTTTGAAAACCAAAAGTCTGTAAGCCAATCATAAGGCTTTGGGGGCACCTGAAAATTTATTTCTGAACAGCTTGTGTCGGCAACTTTCTAACTTTCCTTTAATAGCTATGCCTGTGTTTCTGCTGTTTGGCTTGCCACACCTTCTGTAATAAAACTATCAATGTTGGTTTGTATATATGAAGTTTTTTGTTTTGTTTTTCCTTCTAGTTCCTGAGTCACTAACAGTAGAGATAATGTTATATACAAGGCAATTATTCAGGTATTATGAGATTAAAACATGGAATATATTTACCTGGGAAATAAAGCATTCAGACAGTCTTTTCCACATATGAAAAAGGGATGAAAGCTTAAACACTGCCTGTTCTTGTTCCCTGCTTCTAGCAAAATAAAGGGTTTTCTTTATTTCTTGAAAGCAGAAAGATTGTTAAAAACAAGGATCCAAAACTGGAAGGACGAAAAAGTCACTGAGCTGAAGTAACACGTTGAAGGGGGAATGTTTGTGAGCCCTCAGTGGTAATGTCTCACTGCCATGGGGCTGTTTTACTGCAGGCAAAACACAACAACATGGCAATGAATAAAATATTAAATGCTGCCGAGACTTTTATAAGGACATTTTTATAGTTCTACCAGGTGCAGTGGCATTCTTTTAATTGCCTGGACATGACAAAGAGTGCTGCAAAGCTGAAGTGTTGATTCTCTGGTACACATAAGGCAATAAAGGTAACAGCCAGGGAAGGGAGCTCAACCGCAAGTGGAAGATGTGTGTCTGTGCACAGAAATGGTCAGTGGTGGTGTTCTGATCTGGCCATGTTATTTTCCTGCTAATGGGTGGAAAGAATTTTAAAGGGTGTAAAACCCACTCATTTAAAAAAAAAAAAAACAAAAAAAACCCCAAACAAACAAACAAAAACCAACCCCACTTGATTTTTAGCCATCAAATTAATTCAAAATATTGGTGTCTTCCCAAACGCTGCCACTCTCCAGTGTTTCCCATTGTGCCTTATTCAATTCAATATACATTACGCCGTAAGGAGTAATGTGCCCAGCCGTCTGCGGGTGCTCATCCCTGTCACGGTTACTTACTCCTCACCATGAAGGGCCCCTATGCTGGTGCAGCCGCTGCACATCTGATGATTACTCTGCTTTGCTAAGCAAGCAAAGCTTACGCAGGATTGCTTTTTTGCCAAGCCATCATTCACAGGACCTGACCCATTAGAAATTTTGCCCAAACATTTCCCAAGACCTTAGCAGGAACTCGTTCCTCAGGAGAAGAATCAGTCCTGACTCCACTGAAATATTTTCTACAAGCGGTGCCAATGAGAAATCAAACAATTTTTTTTTTTGCAATTAATCCATTTATCCACTCTGCAGTAAGAGTGAAAATACGTGCCCCTATGCTAGACCTGCTGCCCATATGCTGGTTAGGGAAATGCTTCCATGTCAAAAGACTGAGCCTGAGAATGCCTGAGCATCTTCTCCCAGCTCCCACTGACTCCAAGGACAACTGAACTCATCCCATTTTAATCTGCCTTTTGCAGGCCCAATCCCTTCTTCAGCATTTGATACAATTCTATCAAATGAGTACTCTTTGACACTCAGCAACTCGCAACACAAGCTATTATAAGGTCAGGAAGCATTGTCTAACATCATGGCAGAGAGAAGTTATGCATCTTGCCCAAGATCAGGCAGAAAATCTCTTGTAGCACTGGAGAAAAAAATCCTGGAAAAGAAGTAACTTTTTTGGTGTTAGATATGGACTAATACATAGGTCTTCAATGTTTATGATTTTCTTTGCTTTCCTTTCTCTGAATTACTCAAGGCTTAATATTGATTTTGAGCTACAGTGGGATGTTCTGTTAGTAGATAACCTTATGTTTTATGGTTTGTATTTCTCCCAGTTCCTCTCTTCCAAGAGCAAGGGGTCTGGCAGATCACCTCCTGCTCGTTTACCAGTAGTGTTGTAAATGATCAGTGTCTCTCCCAGTATTTTCTGCTGGATGTTATTGACAACAGCATAAAAGTAGCACAAGAGGTTGTGTGTCTATACCACAGTTCATAGTCTGGCATCTTAGCACCAATGCATCTCCACCACCACTTTAAGCTGTGAGCTGGGCCAGCTGAATTATAAGATAGCTACCATCCCTTTCTCCCACCCCCTCCATGAAGGTGGAAACTTTTCATGGAGAAGAAAGACGAAGGCAGAGGGGGATGATGGAACCTTATCCTTCTGTGGCTAAGCCCACCAGAAAGCTGTGACTCAAGGCTGTCATCACTGCTGTGTAGGTAGACACCCTGGGCAAGGTCTTAATGAGCTGGCTTGATTACCAGTAGTATTCTAGTTGTTAAAACCAGAGTTTGGCACAGGCTACTGACTCTAATATTTACTGAGTTGTTCTGATTGGTATTGCAGTCCAGGTGGCTCAATGGGTACACTCAACACCTGCGCTCCATTTTAAGGTGGGTTGAGTGCCACATCAGTGCCTGTCAGGTAGACATAACTTAATGTTGACAAATTCAACTATATAATTAGTTATGTCAGCAAAATAAGAGCAGTATATTAAGCACTATTCTTTGTGAGAGCTAGTGAGCTTGGTGTGGGGTGTGTAAGTATTATTTTTGTACCAGTAAGGACAAGAAATTTGGTAAAGTGAATATTTCCAAGCAGATGCTAGAGAATGCTATGTCAGAGAGCAAAGCAGAGAGTAAAGCAGATTTTATAAAGCAGTACTTATGAAGAACTTATGTTACTTGCACACCCCAACTTTCTCATGACTGAAGTGCACAGGAAACCATCACATCTTCACACGTGGGCCACTATATTCTACAAGGTGTGGCTTTCAGAAATACCAGAGTTTTGCTAAGCAAAAAAAAATTTCAAGTGCGGTCTGGAGCTCTGTGCTGTGGTGTGTTGCTCTCTTTCTGCAGAACTCGTTGTTTATTGCGGCGATTCTGATAATTAGGAATTTCCCAAAGGAGGGAAAATCTTGCAAGCCTGTAAGATGTAAGAATATTGTCAAATGGCCATTACTGTGAAAATAAAAGACATTATCATGCATTGATTTGAAAGATTGAAAAATTGATGGAGCATAAATTTATTATCCCAAATTCTAGAGACGTTTAAACAAAAGGATAAAATCACACTCTCCAAGAGGGCTGACTGGGAACAGAGTGATTAGGAGAAGATGCTTCTTTCTAATGTAATAATTTTCTTTTTTCTTTTAGGAGGGAAGAAGTAGAAAAGGATTAAACACCAGAGAGAAGCCTCTGGTGTTCCTTGATTCTCTCTGTCATTGTGGCCCTCATGTAGGCTACAGCTCCATAGGAGCTGCTAACGTGTGATGGTACTCAAGGGATTCTCATCTCTTACAGGAGAACAGGAACACGATACCTCTGTATTTCTCTGGTGCTTCCTTCTCCCTATGTAGAGAGTGCAGAGCGCGTGGTCTGTAACCTACATTCACCAGCAATTCCCTGGGACACTGCCAGCACAGAGGTGAGAAATGGATAGACAGTCCCTCCTGATGTGATACAACAATGAGTAAAGTACACTCCTGAAAAGCATTAAAGTTGTGTCATATTTCTGGCTAGGAAGATTTAAGGATTTCTGTGATTGCTTTAGGATGCTTGAATGAAAGGTACTACCCAAAAGCAGACACAGCTATCAATCTTCCAGTGGGCTTCTTTCCTAAGGTAGAAGAATACCAGGACAGCAGTCATCCCATTTCAGGCTGATGTCCCTTGCCAAGTTTTAGGAGAGAGCTCCAAGCTGATCGTGACAAAATACTTTGGTATTAAAAGTCTCAGCTTCAAATTTCCTAACGAAAACATACAAAATTTCAAATGCATTATGAACATCTGTGAAGCTATAGAAATGTCCTGGTTTATTACTTTCTCCAGTAAAACATTTTACTTTTTTTAATCCAGCAAAATCTCATGACATTTTGACAGAGAAGATTAATTGTCTCACTTAAGGAACCACCGATCAGATCTGCTTTGCTGTAAAACTTTTTATTGGCTGCAAATTTCAAGTCATTCCAGTATCCAAGATTGCTTTAGAAAAAGACTTCAGGCATTATAATTTTACAAGAAGTGAGTAACTGCTAGGAGATTTTTGCAAAACAAATGGCTTACTTAAGCAATCAAAGCGACGTTTTAGCTTCTCTAACGAGGTAGTTCCCTCAAGGAGCTGGAGAATACTGACACCAGATATTCCCTCTGTTGTTGCAGGAGATTTCTCAGGCATTGACAAATAGCCTGTCTGAAATAGCAAGGTCAGATGGACAGTAACAGAACAAACAAGAGCATCAAGCCCGTAGTTGTCCAGTGCTCTCTGCATTCCTAAGCAGACAGGTAGACAGATGACCAGACATTTTTGTCATTTGGAACATTTGTATCTCAATCCTTGACAGATGCTTTGAGCATACTGTTTGCTTTCTAGACACCAGGATGTGGGCAGGCACCAAGATTATTTGCACAGAACAGGCCAGCCGTTGCTTTGTCTCTAAATCCAAGGATCCAGTGACACGGTCTGAGCTAAGAGCTCTGCTACACGTAGTCAGGGCAACAGAAAGTTGCAAAAGCAACAATTGGCCCAGAGCAGCCTCGGGGATGCACTAAATTCTGCTGGCTTTGAAAGGCCTCAGAAGGAGTGTTGCTGTTAAGGGATCACCAAGCAGTGCTGCCCTGGTGACAGGATCTTTGCTCCCTTACATTGCAAGGGCTAGAACTGAGTCAGATAGGGACAGATTTCTTCTGTGCATGGAGACTTTCAGTTCCCCATGGCCAAAGGAATACTGCTGTCCTGTTAAAGCATCTTATAGTCACAATTTCACACTTGGTAGCCAGAGCAGTTGGTAGCCTCTGGGCTTTCTGTACACTGACCTACTTGTGCAAGGGTTTATGCAAACATGCTATAGGGACACTTTAACGTTACAGGATTTAGGACTCCAGATTTTAATTTTAAATCTTAATTAATAATAAAACCCTGTTTTCAGCAGTGGAATGAAAGGCAAGCATACATAGAAGGTGACGTGCTAAAATGCCACTGTTACGGGTATATTGAGGAGCACAGAGGTGCTCAGTGAGACTGGCGTTCGCTGTGCTGATCACCGGACACCATGGTGTGAGCCACTCCTTCCCTGAAAGACTTTACTGTCTCCACGGACAAAGCAGATGCAGGAGAAGAAAAAGCACAAAGGTACAAAATAATTTCTTTGCCTAAAGTTACTCATTGGCCGACAATGGCACACTGTTCTCCTGAATACCAGTCCATGCTCAATGAACTATATAGCATGGATATTAAAAGCTTAAGCAGGGAGTTGTTAAGGCTTTAAAAGGCCCCAGCCCAGATTTCTAAACAAGGCTATCTAGAAGGAAGCTCCCAGATTTCGACTGTGTGGCAAAACAATCTGCCTGCCTGCTGAGCAGCTGGGTGGCTCTGACCAGAACCAGGCTGGAGCTCTGCTCTGTGGAGGACCTGCATCCTGCGCTGCTCCCTGCTCAGGGAAGACACTGAGCAGCTCCCGGGTCCCTTTTGCAGCTCCAGGAGTATCTGTGAGCTGCTGGCTCTGAAGCTGGTGCCAGGAGTCCAGGCAGGGCAGCAATGACCTCGGATGCTTTCAGGCAGCAGTGGGCATTGTCTGGCATGTTCTGCCTGACATCCTGCTCACCTGTCTTTACAGTTTTGATCCTTTCATTCTCAACCTCCACCTCTGCTTTTACCTGTTGTCCTTTGTGATCACTCAGCTTTCCTCAGATCTCCTCCTCTTCTCCCACCCGTTGAGAGACAGAAAAATACTAAGTTTTTTTAGGGATGGACTCATCTCTCTGACTGGGAAACCAGTATACAGAAATTAAAAGCAGAGTGTTGAACTTTTGTACACTACGAGGATTTTTATTCTGACCATTTTCACAACAGACTTGATGAGTAAGACTCCAGAATGCCATACATAAATGCAAAGAAATGGGATTTTTATTCCTGCATTTTTTTAAATGAGAAATAGTCCCTGGATTGTTTTGGAAAATGAATGCTGAAAGCTGGAAATCCTAATGGTAATCAGTGTTTTTTCATTTCCATATGTGCCTCTTTCTTGCAAACTATGTAGAATCAGCACAGTAAATATCCTTTATGTAATTTAAAAGTAAAATGCAGCATGAAGCATGCTGTTAGTTCTTGATGATAACATCATATAAACAGAAGCATGAGGGAAGCTGAAAAGATCCTGGGCCAATTTCTGCTCTTGGCTAAAATCCTACAACCCCCTTGAAGTGAGCGGCATTCTGGGCTTGCAAATACAAGCGGAATTTGGACTCTACTTCTACAGATCTCTGAATGTGGGCATTGCAATAGAGAGCTGGCATTGCTGCTCCTGACAGGCCACTGCCAAATGACTGCTGGGCCCCATTTCCAGTAGGGCTGAAAACTACAGCTCATCCTGTTAGGGTAAGGTGCAGAACAAAGGTCAGAGTCACCGTGGAAAAAAAAATCTGGTGAGATTCAGAATCAAATCAAATTTAAGACCCCGTTCTTCAAGAAAGTCTTGTGCTTATTTCTTCCGGATTTTTACAGGCTGTCTCTCAGGAAGCAGGGGCTGATTCTGCTCTCGTTAAAGCCTATGGTGAAAATCTCTGCAGTCTCAGGGGCTGCATGCTGGGCCCCAAACAACTAGATTAGAAGAACTGAAATGATGTTAGCGCTAAACACCTGATGCAAAGCTCACTGAAGTGAAAAAGAGACTTTCTATTTACCAGCTCTGAAGATAAATCTCCCTCAAAATGAATACATTACTAAGATTCCTCAAGTGGTTTCTAAAGCTTTAGCAGAAGAAATAACAAGCCACTATAGCAGAAGCACGCATAAAAGGAACTAAAGAAAAAGGTCCTCTGTGTTAGCTGATAGATTAAATGGATTTGGGAAAAGGGAATAAAAATTAGAAGAAACTCCTCTCAGAAAATGTGTGCCAACATTTTCTAAAGAGGTGTATGAATAGGTGACACTTAAAAACATGAAAATAAGTTGTGCTGAGATACCAAGGTGACGGGAACCTTAAAATATGACAGGCAGACCTAGGTAATGCAGGTCAAGGAGATTAAACGCTGTTTCAGTTGTGACGTTATAAATGAGGAAGTAATGTTCACTGATTGTTCTATTTTGCCATACCTCATCAAATCATCAGCATAGCTGGGAAACCTTTTGCTTCCATCCTGAGTGGTTCAGCTTGTACCAGGATCCCCTACTTAATTGTCTGGAGCTTCTTTTTGGCTGCTCTGTTGAAGCAAAATCATGCCTGGAAGAATGAAGTTGTTCCATGAAGATGAACATCCCATTGCTTCTCAGGTTCCACATGCTTCTGGCAGTCCTATGTCCTGCTGAACATTAGTGTCCTCTTAAAACCCAAAACTATTCCTATCAACCTAAGGTGGATGAATAGCCTCTAATGCCTTCTCTGCAGAGGTCTACTGCTGGCTTACGGTCACTTTTGACTTCCCATCTTTAGCTGATTTCTGACCCTTTCTCAGAGTCAAGGGGGTTATCCTTTCTCTGATCTTACACTTCCCTCTTTCCTTAGCCTACTTGAGATTAAGGTTTTTTTAGCCTATCAGACTTGAGGTCCTCAAACGAGAAAATTCAACGCTATTTCTTCAATATTATGTCTTCTATTCACAGCGGATCAAGATGTACATTTATTTTTTAACTGCATCCTTTATTCTACCCCAAAAATAAGCCTAGCCTTCTTGTTTATGAATTTTCTCCCTCAGAGACAGTTTGACTACTGGCTCTTTTTCTACAGATGACATAAAACTGTGTTCCTTATTTCCCAGTTGTTTGCCTCTTTTGACTTGTGGCAGTTTCTACCTGTATTTGAAGCATTCAGTATCAGCATACTGATACTGAATGCTTCAAAAAGTCTGTTTTCTCCAGCAGTACTGAAACTGAGTTTTCTCATTTTCTCACATCAGAAAACAGATGAGCTTCATACACAGCTTGGGGAAGATCACATCTGAACATTCTGCTGCCTCCTCTTGACATTTGATGCCATAACTTGACATTTGTTCCACCATGTGTTGCTGGTCAATAACTCCTGACAGGAGGTGTCCATCTTGTTCACTGTTTGCATTTCCCTTTTTATTCCCGCTGCTGTAGTGCCAGCTGTTGTGCTGGTTGCTCACAACTGCAAAAGAATCAGTTGGCCTTTTTCTAAACAGACACGGTGAATGTTCCACCCTACTATTCTGCATCTACATTTCTAATGATGAGGTGAAATGTGGCCCAAAGAAAGCAGTCTGAGAGGAACCAAAGGGAATATAAGGTTTAAAAAAAATCATATAAAAAAGAGATGATCATGGAGAGTCTTGGAGGAATGTGATCATCACTCCCCACAGCTCCTTGTGATTACTGCCAAGACCATGAAAGCGCTCCAAATAATGTTGTGGGGAATGCTGTGATACCCACATGCAATGCAGGTCATCTTCTGTTCATGCAACCTGGCATTTGGAAGACTTATTGCATCAGCAAAGACAGCCAAGAGTGAATAATCTCTACCAAAATAGCTGTAAAGCTATGTTAGCACTTCCATGCTGGTTGCACCAGCATTTTCTGGTGCTGATCCAAGCTTAGATATTCAAAACAAAACAAAAAAATATTTGGGGCCTTCTTCCTATGAAGTGCTTTTGCCAGGTTTATGGATCTGTCTGCTCGGCTCACAACACTGGTGACAGTGAGCTCTCACCAATGGAAGATCTCTGCTTGGGCTTAATCTTTCCTGAAATCTTTGTGTGTCCTCTTGCAATGACACCTTCAGGATATTCTCTGTCCAAAAAAAAAGAATAAAAATTCTAAAATACTCTCCACTGTTCTGCTAGGAAATGGAAACATCTTTTACCCATCCTCAGCTTCTCCGGCTTCCCTTGAGTTTCACAATTGCTCACTTTTTTTTTCCTCTCCTCCAAACCTCTCTACGCACTCAGCTCACCTTGGCCTGCTCCTCTCCGCTATCCACAGGTAAAATTCCACTTTTACGTGACTTGGTTCATCTCTCTAAAATCCTGTCCTCCCTTCCTGTCTGCTTTGAGCTGCCAAGGCGCTCATCGTCCTCAAATCTCCCCTTCATGGCACAGCTCACAGCCGCCTGGGACGTTAGGGGAGAGGTGCAATGTGATCATATTCTGTGTAAAAACAAGTTGTGTATTGTCTCGGAGCCCCACGATGAAAAAAAAAAAAACAAAACCAAAACAACAAAAAAATCATAAACAAGTCCTGTGACACTGAACGTGTTCCAGGGGTGAGGGGCGCAGGCTGCGGGCCTGCCACCCAGGCGGAACCCGCTCTGACAGGGACCCTTTTCCTTCACGGATTGGAAACGTCCCCCGGGCAGAGGGGGTGGCCGTGGGCAGCGACACGGGGATTTTACAGCGAAATGGATTTATTCGGGGAGGGGAAGGAGGGCGGGCGACTCCGTGCCAGGAAACCGGGCGGTGCGAGGCGGAGATCCCCTCGCGGGCTGCCCCAGGCCTCGGCCCGTAGCCTGAGGGGAGCAGTCCCCTTCCCCCAGCGCTGGCCGGGACCCCCGGCCGCCTCAGGGCTCGCCCCCACCCCCGCTGCCCCGCTCCCACCCCTACGTTCGCCCCGGGTCACGCGTGAGAAGAGAAACACGGGACAGGCCGCTGTCCCTTTAAATAGCATTCTGTGGTTCACGTCGCCGCCGTGCTAATTAGTCGTGGGCCGTAGCACCGCCTCCTCGTGGCCTCCCTTTCCCGGCTCCGCCAATCAGCGCCCGCCCGCGTCACTCTGAGGGCAACGAAACACGGAGAAAGGGGAGGAAAAAAAAAAAAAAAAA